>JAQZBX010008400.1:0-48174 GCA_029593785.1 Cabassous unicinctus
TGTACAGAAGCGGATCTTGGCGGTTAGCTAGTGTCTGCACAACTTCAAGGTTCTGATAACTTGGGACACAGCTGCAAGGTTGAGATGTTTTTGCAAGGTCTCTCAAGGGAGGGGAGGTTATGTGCTTCCCAGATAGGACACTCAGGGAACAATAGAAAGTTTTCTTCTCTAAGTTACTTTGGGTAGGCTAATTTGGAGCCAGAGTACAACATGACCTTATTTACTGCACAGCAAAAACAGCTAATCCAGGAAGGGGCTGTGAAATCCCTCCCTCCACTTTTGGAGACTTTCAGATATATAGAAAAATCAGAGAGACCACTATGTTTGAGATTGGTACATGATGATGCACCTTAAAAAAAAAAATCTTGGCTTTTTACCATTTCCTTAGGAGCCCCTTTTTCTCATGTTTTTAGAAACTGCTAGATTTCCCAGCATTTAAGGCATGTAGCCATAAAGAGTTATCAAAAATGTATGGGGAAAGTTTTGACAAAAAATAAAATTTCAAAATACTTTCCAGCAGGTTTTGAAAGTAATTTCCAAGTAGTTTTGTTGTAAAAACATATTCTGTTGATATAAATATAGTACAGTATATAATGGACTCCTATGGTAAAGCATAAGTTTTATATGAGCATTAATATTATACCAGCCCTGAACAATAATTTAAGGTTACATAGCCAAAAATAATACATGTGTTTGTATACTGGTAAATGCTAGGCTACAAAACCCTGTATAAGAAAATACTGTAATATATTTGAGTAATGATGGTAACTAGAGAATGAGACATAATATACAATAAATTTGAATGAATTCCTATACAGTACATGCAGACAAGGTAAATATGAGTAAAAAATTCATACAAAGCAAGCAGCAAGATATAATAAATTTTAATGAATTCCTATATAGTTAGCCTCAGTACATGTAGACAAATATTTCAGTAAAAACAGTTCTAATGCATAAAAAATGATATATTTGAAGGCATTCTAAAGGCAAGTCCATGCACTCAGGCAAATATTACTAAACACAGATTTACAACAAGCAATAGGAAAGTATTTAAGTGAATGTTTAACATTAGCAGATGTTAGGAATATCATAGCTTTATAATAATAAGCACTAAGGTACATTAGAAAGTATCCCTAAATTTTAATCTTAATTTTTAAGAAATCATTTCAGCAAAGTCCAGTGACCATATCTTTAAGACCTGAAGCCACAGCTCTGTGCCACTCCTTTTAGTCAAAGAAAGTCACAGCAGGAGAGAATTACTGACCCACGCTTGGAGAGGCTTCATTATTTTTCAGAACAACCCGTAATCCCACTCTCCAACCCCAACCTTCTTCTACCCTCCCCTCCAAAAAAAAACTTTCCTCCTATTAGTATCCTGAGCTGGGCACTGAGAGGTAGATGGTAAGTGAGACTCAGTAGAGCAGTTTGCATTTGTAATAAGGAGCCATTTGATGTGGCAAAATTTTTGCTTGTTTTATTCTGGGTGGGAGGATATTCCATCTTTTATGATTGTAAATTAAATCCGTGAACTGACATTCATGATTTCATTTTTCAACATAGTTCTTCACTCGAGTTTTGAACTCTTTAAATATCTGTTTCAAGTATGTAGTGGCTCCAATGTGGGTAGATGGGATTATACCCTTTTTCTCCTACTTCATGTGTAGCAGCAAACTCAATATCCCTTAAGCAGGCAACTCTATGTTGCTTATATTCTAATGGAATAGACTTTTTAGAACTGCACATATTACTGCAGCCATTGTGTGATTCCTGTTGCTGGGGACACAGAGAATGGTGCTAAGGAGCCAGTAACCTAGGGAATCTGGCAGGGATAAGTGACATCCAGTTCCTTCCATTGCTTTAGATGAGTTATTTCTCACATCTTTTTTCATTTATTTATAATTCTTGCTTAACATAAAAGAAACTTGAGCTGCAGTTTAATGTTATCTTACTTAATGTCTAGTATTATCTTTAATTTTGCACAAGCACATATTCACTTCTCTTTTGACATTTCTTTTGTTGTACAATACATAGCTCTTACTGGTTTCTGCATCTTCATTCCTCAAATTCTCAATATCTCAATTTTAGGATATATTTTAGAGATCCTAAAATTGCACCATATCTACAAGCTCCAACAGATAAACTGAATGCCCTATTCATTCTCTGTGATTGTTAGTAATGATAAGCAGCAAATACTTTCCAATTAAATATAATTAACTCTTCCTATTTTAAAACTGCTTCCATGCTGTGCAATCTACCTAAGAGTCCTGCTTGTTGTAGCACAGCACACCTTTCAATAGTAGTAACCTGTTACCTACAGGCTGTGTAGTGAATTGATACACGGTGTGCAATGGGAACCCTGCCTCAGGCAAAACAAAGTCTTTAAGCAAATGACTGCTTTATTGACTTATACAGCACAAAGGGTCCAAAATAGGAGAATTGTTCCCATCATGGCAGGTCTCCCAGGGAAGCCAATTGCTAGGGTCAAGCTGGGTGGATATCGGCTGGCATGCCCAGCTTTGTACTGGAGAGGAGGGAAGCCTGTACTGGCCAAGGGCTGTGTGTTTATACCTGGGGGGAGGAGACCCTGCTGCAGAGAAAAACACATGTATAAACAACTCCTGTGCAGAGTTTCACCCTGGCAAGCAGCTGGGGTTGCTTGTTCCTGGATTTGTGTTCAAGGTACAGTCGAGCTGTTCCATTTAGACCTAATATCTCTCCTGGACTGTGAAACATCTGCACACAGTCAAGCAAAAGGGGAAAGGGAGAGGGTAGGAGAGGTCTGGGAGATGGACACTGAGTCAGTGACTTTCCAGCACAGGCTTACAGGATCAGCTCCATCAAGTTACTAGATCCACCAGAATCCTGAACCAAAGACATATGCATAAAAAGTAGCCAATAATATTTGTGCTCTCCAACATCAATCATAGAAACTGTCATGTTTGGTTATCCTTTTCATAGTTGGCTTAAATGTTCACTGAAGAGTGTGCCAAGGGATTACTAAAAGTACTAAAACTCTAAGGTACTTGAAAGCTACATCAAGCTAGCACTTACCTACCCAACATGCAGGATATTCATTTTTCCTATACTGTTCTTACATCACTTGGCTTGCTTCACATAGAAATTTACTCACATGAGTCACTGATTCTCTTAGCCAGCATTATCTTACTTAAGGGGAAAATTTAGCCTTATTCTTTGTAAAGAATGTGCTCTTTCATTTCTTGTAAAGAGATTAAGAAGAGATTATCATACTGGATAATTTATTTTTGTTTATCTGTCTCTCACAACATATTATATACTGGAATACCCTTCTTCATGTTATCCCTTCAGATAAAACGTGGTACTCCTCATCTCTGACAATTCACTTCCATCTTTTCCAATAGAAACTAATTCAAAATTTCAGCTACTATATTTTAATTAACTGGAATATAAGATTTACAAAATGTTTATGATCAAGCCCAAACTGAAAATGGTAGAATGCTTAGTTTGCTTGGAACAGGTCTCTAGTTTCCATGTGAAGTGGAATAAGGTAAAATTTCAGAAAATTAATCAGTTTAATCACAATATTCAAAATGTATTTTAAAATAAAATATTTAAAAATAAATACCATGAATATGTGTGCATACATAGATCTAAAATACTATATATGTGTGGTTATGTGTTTTTGTTTTACATATATATGATTCCAACTAAATAGTTTCATAATGCTAGCAAATTTTGTTTCATAAAGAAACTCAAATACTAATGTATTTTTTATTTCTGCTCAGATAATGCTTTGATAATGCATTTGAGCATCACTGGTATCAAAGAAGTGTCCATTTTTATCAAAAACCTTTGTCTAGAATTTGGAGTAGGATTCTGTTTTTCCTTATCTATTCAGAATGTATTTGGGGAAGGGTAGAATGGAGAAGAGTAATGGTAAAAATATTATCCAACCATATTTGTGTCTCAGTGTTGTTTGGATGAGAGACAGGGTATGAATTAATTAATTAATTATAATTTTGATCAATTTACAGCAACATATTGACACATCAATAAAAAAGTGCCAACTCTTGGTGTTCATATTTTCCACATATTCTTTTAACTAAATACACATATTTTTCCCAGTATTCATGCTTCTATATTTAAAATTATTTTGGATTTTCTATGAATTATTTTCAACTATCATAGACTTTAATATTACATTTTGGTTAATACAGAATAGAAGATTTTAAGAGAAAAAACTCATTTGCCTGGAAATCAGTAGCTCTACATTCCAGTTACAGCTCAACCACAAACTGATTAAAAAATCTAGCCATATTGCCTTAACACTCTCTGATTTTCAGTTTCCTCACCTGATAAATAAGTGATAAGAGCATAATGTATCTGATTGGTATAAAAATTGTCATAATGTTCAACCCTTCTTTATGCCAAACATAAATTGTGTTCAGTATGCCAGAATTGGTGATAGATGAACACAAATAGAACTTATCATTCCAGCAACCAGAGTTAAGACTGTGTTTTCAAATAAAGTGTTTAAAGTTTCCTTAGTACTAATATGGCTCTTATTGTTCATTTGTGTTCATTATTGTTCGTTGTGGCTCTTATGTTTTCAAGTGTTCATGGGACATTGTCACAGTGGGTGCAGATTTACACAATAACCGAAAGAATATTGCATTTTTATCCTGGGAAGCTCTACCACATTCTCTAATGGGACAGCAAGAATCCCCCAAGTACTGGGGCAGAGACTAGTGAAGGAGGATGGACCATTGACAGGCTCTTGATAGTGATGACTGCACTTATGAACCTTTCCTTTTGAAATGAAACTTAGCCTAGTATTATAAGGTGCCTAAGCATTACCTTCTGAGAGCCTCCTTGTTGCTCAAATGTAACCTCTCTCTAAGCCAAACTCAGCATGCAAATGCATTACCTTCTCCCACACCGTGGGACATGACTCCTGGGGATGAGCCTTCCTGGCACTGAGGGATACTACCAAGCACCAACTTACAATACAATTGGAAAAAGACCTTGACCAACAGGTGGAAAAGGTAAAGATGAATGAGTTTTTATGGCTAAGAGACTTCAAAGTGAGTTGGGAGGTCATTCCAGAGGTTACACTTATGCATATCACAGCAGGATCTCACTGATTGCCAAAAAAAATATTGTCTCAAATAGCAGGGCTCTTGAAGGCTCTAGAGACATCCAGACGCTATAGGCAGGAGTTTGGCACCCTGCCATTATGCCTTTCTTTGGAATTTATGCTCTCCTGTGTGACAGAGTTGGATTCAGTTGTGGTTCCCTGTACATGGCTCCTCTGCCCCTTCTATTTGAACCTATAGTTAGTACTAGATTTTATAGGTATATGTCCAAGAGACTTAAATCTTTGGGCTTTCCATGGCCAGTTGGGCCCTGAATCTCAACAGAGTTGCAACACCTACTCTCCAATTCATTGGACTCACCCAGGACAACTAACAAGAAGATGATGATGGACAATGATCATCCCAAGGAACAGAGAGAGTCTGCAACTGCAGACAAGATAGTCCCATCTATCTGACCCATGGCATCTAAGCTCCCTCTCAATTAGAGGCAGAGTGGGCATCACCATCCCAGAATCCTCAGGATTGGGGGATGAACAATGGACTAGAGTAGAACTTACTGCTTTTCTACTATAAACTTATTGTGATTCTAGCAATGGAAGAACTTATATCATTGAAGTGGAGGCAGTGGCCACTGGAGGTTCTGAGGGGAAAGAGAGGGAAAAATAGTTGTAATATGGGAGCATTTTTGAGACTTGAGTATTGTCATGAATGACATTGCAATGACAGGTACATCTTGTCATAACTTACAAAATTGTGTGAAAGAGACTGTAAACTATAATGTAAACTATAATCCACACTTAGTGGCTATGCTCCAAAATATGTTCATCAATTCTAACAAATATACCACACTAATGAAGGATGTTGTTAATGTGGGAAAATATGTGAGTGGTAGGGAACGGGGCATATGAGAATCATCACATTTTTCATGTAACATTTATGTAATCTAAGTATCTTTTAAAAAAATTAAAAAGTTTTTTTTTAAAAATATATATGCACAAGATCTTATATACCTGATATGAATTTAAACACTGAACGGTTAAAAAAAAAAAAAAAAACAAATTTCAAAACAAATCATATGTTCTTTAGCAAATAACATATAGCAATTAAAACTGACACTAAATTCGAAAGACACTTTGAATGTTTGGAGGAATATTAGAATGATCCAGAACATGCTAATCTTCTCAGTTTGGATACTAATTCTTTGAGTGAATTTTATAATAAGAAAATCCCTTTGAGCTTCCATTTCCTCTTTTGTAAATTGACAGGGTTATAGCAACAGTTTCCACATTGCCTTTCTATGTGTCAACTAGAAATGTAAGAGAAGCGGCTTTGTTATTCCTTTCTCATGAATAATAATTTAAAAGATAAAACAAGAAAAGGGAAATTCCCAGGCTACATGTTTTCATGTTTGTATGAGTAAGCATCTTCATTGAATGTGTGCAAAGTACAATGCAGACTTAGACATATAAGAAGTTGTATTTCATTGGAAATTTAAACTATCTGATTTATAAAATGCACTGATTTAATTTAAGTATTAGCATTTCTTTTATCAGGACTGTGCTCTGGCATTCTAAAAAAGTCACCATAAGCAAAAAGCAGTAAACAAACAATGTTAGTGTGTCTAGTCAACACTTACTCCTTATTTCGTTGTTTCCAGGAGACTCACTAGTAAAACTAATGCTCCTGGCCTTTCTCCATCCACCTCACTCCACATTTCCTCTTACCTGCTGTAATTATGCTTTTATCTGTTAGGCTATGGGTTTTAGAAAAGCAGATTCTGACCCTGTGGGGTAAAGCTTGTTTTTGTTCCATAATATCTGTGATTGTGTTCAAACTCTATTCCTTGGGTTCAGTTTATAGGATGTTTGCATATCTAGATTTGTCCCCAAGCCTTTATCAGCAATAAAAATTACATACTTTTTTTCTGTTATCCCTACCTCCTAAGACTGTCCCTTAATTGATTCTGTGTTTGGGTTAAAAATGTGGCCAACATTTATTTGATTCCTCTCAAACTCCAATAAGGCATTAACATACAGAAATTTAGGACCTAATACTTTAGAAATAATTTATTCTACACATTTTTTGAAACTAGATTAATTTAATTAGAAGAGAAATAGATAAGACAAATAATTCTCTAACACCTCATTTATAAATTAAAGTTACCTGAAAAGAGAACCATATAAAATTATCTTTCTGTGATATTTTAAGTTTATATATATATATACAATTCTATTTTTAGTAAAATTATAAGGGATAGGGTCTGCTTTTGAGGACTGCCTAATTTTGGAGAAAAATAAAAAAGATCATAAAAATATCCCCCCACTATTCAAAAAAAAAGAGTAGCCTGCTAGAAATAAACAAGTACCATAACTGAAGGATATGGAATAATAGCTGAATGGAAATATGATATCAAACACTAATTTAATTTTACATCATCAAATCATGTAATAAAGTTGTGGGATGTTTATAGAAATAAAGGCTTTGCAGGAATCCAAATCAATTATTTTTCCATAAATCCTCTGCTACAAATACAGCCTGTTTTTGGACATATTACTATTTAAAAATCTTAGATGAAGAAGAATAAGACCAATGGGGAAATCTGGGGAGAAATATGTTGGTATTTAAATGGCATATTTTTGGTGGTATTTTATTTGATGGATGAATTTAACTGCTTACAACCATGTAGAATGGGCCATATGTTTTGCAGGCCTATTAACCAGTATCTATGAAGATCCAGATATTTGGCTAGAGAGCATTGCAATACTTGATTCAAATTCTCTAAAGTTTATCAAGAATGCAGATTAAAACAGGATATGTTCAAGGATCACAAGAGTTGCCAATAATAGATTCAAAATAAAAAGATTCAAGGTGTTTTTTTGTTTGTTTGTTTGTTTGTTTGGCTCTGACCTTAGGATAATCAGCACTTCTTAAAGGCATTAAGTTACTTTTGGTAAGAGAAGCATTCTATACAATTGCCTTCTTAAGTACTTTGTTTCAGCCTTTGAAATAGACAATTAAGGGAGGGTTCCTAGATCAAAGGGCTAGCTGGCAGTGGTTTCAATGAGAGGGGTGTATTCTTGAAAACCTCACATATTTAAATTTTTTAAATTTGTCTTAGGGTCTATGTAAGAATTTATGACACTCTGAAACAAAAAACCAAGGAGTATATTAACAATGAGTACTTCTCTTTACCAGTTAAATGAAAAATTGCACTGGACAATGTTAAACAAATCAGAATGGCTTTATGCAAAGCTATGTGCAATGGAGAAGAGAAAGGGTCCAGAAGGCTATTACAGTAGGAGAGAGAGAGACCAGAAGGCAATTGCCATAGGAGAAATAAACCACAACCAAATCTGAACTCAGTTGAACTGAAACAAAGATTAGGAGGATTTGTGATGACTGGGTGAGCTAGTGGAAAAGTAAAGGAGGTCATTAGGGAATGTGGTCAATCAAATGGAGTTATCTACTGGGTTTAATTTTAAGGCCAGGTAGAACTTTTTCTATAGGATTCTGTAAGGCCTGTGTTGAGGAAGGTCAAGGCCTGGAATCAGGAAGAAGCCTGTGAAAAGTTTACTCAAGCTCAAGGGAAGTTAAGGCCATGATGGACAGTAACACAAAGTGTGGGACATTGCTTAATCTATGTCGTTTTCCAAGATCGCAGGGTTCAGGTAAAATTCAACCTTGTCAATTCAAATTTAAAAGTTTGCATGCAAATATAGCATTAATAAAACTTTTATCACACACCTTTTTCCCTTATTAAACTTTTTATTTTGAAATAGATTCACTTGCAGCTATAAGAAATAAAACAGAGAAATCCATGTACCATTTACCCAGTTTCCCCCAATGGTAACATCCTCAAAACTATAATACACTATCACAACCAGGATATCTACAATGATTCATTCAAGATAAAGAACACTTTCATCAATTGCCCTTTAATAACTGCACCCACTTCACTACTCCCTCACCCTCACCCACCTCCCCAACCCATCTAACACACCATTCATTCACCCTTAACCACAAAATCTCTTCTTCATTTCCATAATCTTATAATTTCAAGAGTGTTATACAAGTGGCATATTACAATACATAAACTGTTGGAGTGGCATTATTCACTCACTATCATTCTCTGGAGATTCATACATGTTATTGTGTGAGTATTATTCCATAGTATGAATGTACCATTGTTTAACCACTTACCTCTTGAAGGACACCTGAGTTGCTTCCAGTTTTGGGCTATTACCAGTAAAGCTGCTATGGATATTCATGTAGAGATTTTGGTATGAAATTAATTTTGGTGATCTTAATTTTGATGTGAAAAATGCCCAAGAACACCCTTGCTTGGTTATTTAGTAGTTGCATGTTTAGTTTTGTAATAAGCCATCAAACTGTTTTCCAGAGTGGCTGTACCATTTTACACTCCCACCAGCTATATATGAGGATCCAATCTCTGTACTTCCTGGACAGCATTTGGTTGTCACTATTTTTCATTTTTACCATTAATAGTTAAGCAATGATATCTCTCTGTGGTTTTAATTTGCATTTACATAATGGCTAATGATGGAATGTCTTTTCATGTACTTTCTTGCTCTCTATATATCCTCGTTGGTGAAAAGTCTGTAGGTGTCTTTTTTTATTTTGTTATCAGATTGTTTACATTTTTTTTTAATGTTAAGGTTAAAGAGTTCTTTATATATACCAGTCCATGGTTGTATATTAGATTTGTAAATATTTTCTCCCAGTCTATAGCTTGTCTTTTCCTCTTCTTAACAGTGTCTTTCTCAAACCAAAAGGTTTTAATTGTAATAAAGTTCAATTTATAATTTTTTTGTTTTATGGATTGTGTTTTTGGTTTCAAAACTAATAACTTTTTGTATGACCCTACCTCCTGACGATTTTCTCCTATATTTTTTTCTATAAGTTTAAAAATTTTACATTTTGTGTTTGGTCCATGATCCACTTTGAGTTAATATTTGTATATAGTGTGAGGTTTCTGTAGAGGTCTGTTTGTTTATTGCCTATGGATGTCCAAATGATCTTGTACCATTTGTTGAAAAGGCTATCTTTCCTGCATTGAATTGCTTCTGCAATTTTGTCAAAAATTAGTTAACATGATTTGTTCTATTATGTTTGAGGGTTAACTCTGGGTTTTCTATTAAGTAATATTGATCTATGTGCTTATCACTCTGCCAATACTCCACAGTCTTGATTACTAAATAAGGAGACTTGAAATAGACTTATTATTTTTTACCACTTATTTTCTTTCAGTTTTTCATACAATCTGTAAGAATAAATAAAATGTGAATTCTCCATTTACAAAGAGCAAAGAGACCATTGCCATCCTCCCCTTTCTCTTAAAGTGTTTCCTCCATAACATATGAAATCTAAATCCTTAATCTAACCTTTGGGAAATAGATAATTCTCTTTAGGAATTAAGTCTAGTTTCAAATTTTTACAATATGTAGATATCTCCTAAGTCATGGGCCAAATAACCCCTGGATAAGTAAATACATACTTCCCTAATTAACTCAGGGCTCTACCTCATGAGGTAGATACTGTCACCATGTGAAGCTTTGGTCTCTCCAGGAGAGAAGAGGGGTTCTGTCTTCTGCTTTTTCATATTAATTATGTGAAATTTTGTTCTAACATCTTAATCACTTTTGCGCTACCTTATTGCAAGTAATCTATTTATATACAATAATAAATTGTGTTTTCTCCCTGTTTTATATTAGAATGAAGGATGTTTTATTGGTAGGATGGTTTTCTCCCAATTTTCAATACAAATGGTATTGTTTGGTGTCCCGACCTGCGGGACGATCAACTGGGGCTCAGGACCTGTGAAGAAAAGAATGGTATGGGACAAGAGACGTGAAGAATGACAGCAAGACAGGATTCTGATCAAGCTGCAAAAGTTCATTGAAGGGGCAGGGTATATATACTCTAAAGGAGGAGGGTGAGGATTGGTGGACCTAAGGATGGGTGGCGGTTTAGGATTGGTGGCTGCAGTTGCTAGGGTAGGTGGCAGAAATGCTTTAGGCGCGGAGGGGGTGCTTTTGGCGCGAACTCTCTTACTTCCTTGAAGAAGGCTAGCTGTAGCTTAAGCTGTTCTTTGTCTCAGCCCTGGCAGCCATGTTACATGTCACCGGTGCTGCTGACAAGGTGCATAATATGAGTGCTACCGTGAAGGTCCCCAACAGTTTGGCAATTCATAAATTGAGCGTACCACTTGGAGCCTTTTAGGGCTACTCAACAGTGAAGTGAGAGACCTTGAATTATATAAAAGTCTCCCATCTAGTGCTATGCACTTTTCAGATTACTAACTGCAATGGATTGTGTAAAAAGATATGACAGTTACTACGGCTATGAAATTTAAAATGGAGTTAAGAGGTCATTCTGGAGGTTACTGTTAAGAAATCTCAGTCAGATATCTCAAACTGCCAAAGCATGCAAAGCCTCAAGCAACACTTTTCTTCAAAACCCTAAGGGTTTCTGGGCATCGTAAACAAACCACAAGCTAAAGAACTCAGTAAATAATAAAACCTGAAGGACAAATGGAGTACCCCAAATAGCCACCAACCACACACACAAAAACTTATCAAATCTTCTTTTCTTTCTAAAAAACCCTTGCCTGGAAGTGCCAAGACAGGACATGATTTAGTTTGTTACCTGAATGCATGCTCCCCAAATTGCAATTCTAAGACCCCAAATAAATGTTTTTGTTGCCGTGCAGCTTAGTTTATTTCTTAGTTGACAATTGACACTTCCAAACTCTGAATTTAACATGTTAAATCTGGTTCATCAAGATCACCATAAGTTTTAATGACTGAGAAATAGGGAAAAATGTCTTAAGGTGTTTCTGTTAAACGGCTGATAACTCTGTTAAATATGAAAATTTCCAGAAAACATGGAAATTGTTCTTCTAACAACTTTCATTTTGCTAGGAAAGCATTCATACTGAATCCAGCTCAGAAACATTTTAAGAATCAAAGTTCAAATAATTTGTGTAAAATTTCACAACTGAATCTCTTTTAATAAATTTGTTTAATGAAAACTACATCACCTTTGATTTGTTAATGTTAAGCAAAATGCACGCGTACATTTGTATTCTACTCAGATCTGTTCCTCCAAAACTTATACAAGTTCACTAATCAAATAAGCTAGCAGTACACCTACTCAATGTTTAAATTTAATGTATAAAAATAAAAAGAAATTTATATTTGCATTTAACCAAATTTAATTGTTATTCTGATGAAGACTAATTTAGCAGTAGTTGCATTGTTTAGTATGTCATCTTGAAGGCAATTTCCAAGGGTTTTAGGAAACTTATAATCATGGACTAATACTGAATTGTTTTAACTATTAATACCTAAATCATTTTCAAGTAGAATATTAAAACATTAATTATTAAGCAAAATTTTATATTCCTTTTGCCTCTTATTTTATGATTAAGATAGCCTGTGAATTTGAGTCTGTAAAAGGAATGTGTTCATTTTTGCCACTTTGAGAAGTTGTGATATAAGGGATTTATATGGTTGTAGAAAAATTTTGAGATGTGTATCCATGAGATCTGGTAGTCTGCTCCAAATGACCTGTGTGTGACAGACAGTTCACAATTATCTACCCTCTAGTTTTCTTTGTGAAATAGAGTTGCTTTGGTTAAAAGTTATTATCAATATACATGAATGAAACACTAGTGAGAACAATAGTGGCAGAATGGAACAATTTTGTATGCAAGATATGTGAGATGTAATTTTGTAAAGGAGGGGAAAAAAAGAGAACAGTTTTGTCTTAAAGTAAAATGACTGTTTTTCCCAGAATGAGCCAGAGTTACAAAAGTTCCTCATAAAGGAAATTTTATTTGCAATGGTCAAAGTTGGCTAAAATTTAATAGGTATATTCATAAGATTTTTTTTGTTAAGTTCATGTTTTCTCACCAAATATATAAACAGAATTTGGTCTTCTCCAAAAGATGACTTTTTTTTTTTTTTTTTTTTTTTTTGAGTATGGATCTGCTGTTAACAAAAGGTTGCAAAATGTGTTCTTTACTTTCTGTGTAATCTGCCTTGATGGCAAAGATTCTGTGTTTTACCAGGAAAATTTTCAATGCTTTATGTTGTCTTTATGCTGACTTTATATTATACCCTTGGTTATTTGAGAAGAAAATCTTTTTAACTTCTTAAAAAGCTTAGGTTATTTACAATCATTTAATTCTTCTCCTTACTTTTTAAAACTCTTGTAATTTTTATTAAATATATAATCAAGTATTATTTCTGAATAAACCATGATCTTCCTTAATCAGGGATCCAAATCTCCTTAGCCAATTCTTTTGATTTTACATTCCTAAAGCTGAATGTTAAATTTAGAAGAAAATTTAAAAAAATTTAAGACATCTTTTACACCTAAACTTATCTTTGAGATTTCTCAAAGGTTACCTGAAAAAAATCACAAATGTTGTTTATTCCACTTATTAAGAGAGTTACAAGTAACAAGTAGGAATAGTTGTCAAGTCTGAAGAGATGCTTAGACTTCCTTAGGTTAAATTTGCATGGGCAAGGTTATTAATAAAAAGAAAGTAAAAGTTGTATCGGTAAATTTCTAGAGATTTTTCAATGTCCTCCCTCTCCATCATATGTTTCTATTTAACAGAATCCTAGTGGTACTTTGCTTGTTGATAATAAGCAATCGCAGTATTGTATTTTCAATAATAAATTCAGTCATTCACTTTAAATACCAACTTCATTGCAGCTTTACTTCTTTAATTTTAATACAACTTCTTTTAGATCAGCAGTTTTCAATTAAGGATGCACATTAGAATTTCCTATGGAGTTTTATTGAAATGTGCTCCTGAAATTATTAAAAACATATTAAAGATATATGCTATTGGTCAACAAAATTCTTCATTGGCTACCTCAAATGTAATTGCAGGAGGTAGTCTCCTTCATTCTCCTTTGACCAACTTTGTCATGAACCTTGAGGCAGATGGTTTAACACCTACGTAGCCTAAGAGATTCTGTCTATCGGGTGTATGATGTCAGGAGGGCCTGAAAGTTTCCCTGTTGCAAAGGTTGATGAACAGTGATAAAATCTCATTTGATAAACTTAATTCACACTTTAGGGATACCAGAGCATAGTGAATAAAAAAAGTAAAAGAAGTTTTGTGTTTTCACTACTAGTCGAGATTTACACATGAGTTTGGAGACTCCTATAAGCTATCCTACTCCTTATCATATTGTTATAGACTGCATTGTGTCCCTCAAAAGACATATTCAAATCCTAACCCCCTGTCCTGTGAGCATGAAATTATATTTAAATTGGAAACTTTTAGGATCTTATCAGTTAAGATAAGACCAAACTGGATTAGGGTGGCCCTAATCCAATATGACTACGCCCTTTTTAGCAGAGGAAATTTGGACATAGTAAAAAAGGGGCAGATACAAAGATCCATGTGATGGAGGCCAATGAGTTGTGCTGCCATAAGCCAATGGCTGCTATGGCTTGTCAGCCACTCACCAGAAGCCACTCATCAGAAGCATGGTAAAGATTCTCCATTTGAGAGGATGCATAGCCCTTTTGACACCTTGATTTTGGACTTCCAGCCCCCAGAACAGGTTTCAGTTTTTTAACCAATTTGTCTGTGGTACTGTGTTACACCAGCCTTGGTGAATTAAGGCACACATTTTTTTCTCTGAACAAGTGGAATGAATAAATAGAAGACTTATAAACTCATTGGCTAAGAATCAGCAATCTGGTCAAAGTATCCTAAAGCTTTACCACTGGTCTTGCTAAAAATAAAATAGAATAACTGCTATGAAATTGTGCATGAAAACGTGTCCTGTGCTTGACTTAATAGAATCTGTCGTAATCATATACAATATTTTTTACAAAGGCTTCTCTCTTCCCTAAAAAAAATCCAAGACATAAAATTATAAAGAGATCCGCTGGAAAATAACTGCCACTCATATCAACAAGGAAACTTCACCCACATAAAAATGTTCTGAAGAAGGGATGGGCTATTACCACATTGAAAGAGAAGAACTCAGGAGTTCCTGATAAACTGTAGTGCTATCATAGTGGAAAAAAACAAACAGTGAATTCATGCTTCCCATGTGAAGCCACCACGTAAAGAAGACTGAACCGTGACTCTCACAAAAGGCTTGAAAGTTAAGTTTTCTAGACTTTGAAATACACTCAGCTGAAAAAAGAGGTATTTTAATGGACTTTTGCTACTCAAATAGATTTCTTCGTGGTCATAGTTATATTGTTTAATTTCGTATTGCCTTGTGTTTTTGTTATGGAATTGCTGGCTATTTAAATGCTACATAATGACCAGGTAAAGGTAGATATGATAGTGGGAATGCTTAGGAAATTGCAATTTTACCTTAAAAGATTAATAAAAAAGGGGAATTGTAAGAGTAAATGAAAATGACTTTCTCTGTTTATAAAGTTCAAAGAGACCGTTTCTCCCCTCCCCTTTTCTTAGAGCGTTTCCTTGGAAACATAGTGAAAATGAGTCCTTATTATAACCTTTGAAAAATAGATAAATTTCTCCAGGGACTAAGACCAGCCTCCAGTTTTTATAATGTAGAGAATTCTTGGAAGTCAAGGGCCAAACAAACTTTAGATATGTAAATGCATGCTCTCAGAATTAATTCAGTTCTCTAGCTCATGAGATGTACAGAATATTGCCACAAGGTGTTACCCTTGTCTCTTGAGGAGACACAAGGAGTTATTGTTTTGTCTTCTGATTTGCTGTATAAATTACGTGAGATTTTATTCTAATTTTCTAGTAATTTTCTCACTACCTATGTGCGTGTAATCTGTTAATGATTACCTATTAACAAAATTAATTCTTTTTCTCTTCTATATTGGTATGGAGGGACCTTTTTGTTGGCGGCTCATACACTTGATAATAATGTTGAAGAAGGTGTTTTTCCCCTCTAGGGAAATTTATGCCCATGTAGATTTTATTTTTCCTTAAAAATTCTGCCATATAGTGTTCTCCAAGTATACTTAATCATATAACCTCAGGCAGTATTTTAAACATTTTCAATTAAATTATAGATGTTATGAAACTTAACCCATAACTAATTCTACATACATATCTAAAATATAAGGATATTCTCCTACATTATTGCAATATTATTATCATCCTTTCTACACTACCCATAAGCTTCAGATATCATCTAAATCGATGCCCATATGCAAGCTTCATCCTCCTATAGGTGCTTTTATAGTTGGACCTTTTTATTTTTAATAGTTCTCTTAAACTAAATAATCCTATTTAAACTAATTTTGCTCCTCCTTTTTCCAACCTAGATATTTCACTTGTTCATTCTTCAATCTCCAATCCTCACCAGATAACGTCTTTAGGAAACTATTACTTCTCTATTACCCACTTCCAAATTCTTGAGTTCTTTTAGATGATAGTGAATATTTTCCACCAAAAATTTTTTACATTTTTTTCAATAATTTTATTGACTCTTTGTGTAACTAGTAACAAAATTCCTGTCAATAGTATTATAATAAATTTAGGTTAGTTTTATTTTAACTATATATTTAAACATAACTATTTATTCTAAGTGCAATAACTCAGATATTTTTTAACCATATTACTTTTCTTGTATTGAGATTTAAAATCTGAATTACCTTTCATTACACTCAGGTACATGCTAGCCAGAATTCCTTCAAAAACTTGATATGGTTGGGTTTTGTTGTTGTTGTTTTAGCTCTTATTCGGGTCCTTAGATATATTTATCATACCCTCATAGAGGAACATAATATAGCTGATGGGTATAAATGGCATAATCATAGTCCTTTTTGTCAATGTCTTGTATCAGGGTCTCTCTGACTTCAAGCAGCTAAGGTTACAAATGCAGTCACTTTTATTTTTCTTTTTTTTCTTTTTACCCATTTAATTTATTCTTTCTAAACAAAACTTTATAAAATTTATTCATGGGGGAGGGGGAAGTTCTGCTATTATGCCAGATCATATTTAGGTTTGTGTCTTCTATTTATGTATGTATGTTCATACATATTTTTATATTTATTAATTAATTTGTCCCTTAGATAAGCATAAGACCGAATGCTTTCAATCTGAAGATGCACATTGTTCTCCACAACAGAGAAGAGATTGATCTTTTTAATTATTTATTTTTTCTTTTGGTGTAACCATTACTTTTCCATACGTTCCCTTTTCACATTCTGGAATTACTATTATACTATTAAGATATTATATTTCCTGGCTTTTTCTTTCATATATTTTAAATTTTTCATTTATTTATTAATGTATTTTCCATTTAAAAAATTTATTGAAGTATATCATCCATACATAAACATACATAAACAATAAATATATAGTAAAAGTTGTCAACTTATAAAGTAAAAGGTGTATAACATGTAGGGCTCACATACATCACCCCATAACCAATATCTTGCATTGTTGTGTAACATTTGTTACAAATGATGAAAAAGCATTATCAAAATATTACTACTAACTATAGCCCAAATCTTACATTAGTGCATTTTTCCCCAACCCCTCCCTTTCATTAGCTCCTTATATTATGTTTATATATTTGTTATAATTCATGAGAGAACATTCTCATATTTGTTCTCTTAACCATAGTCCATCATCCACCACAAGGTTCACTGTGTTATGCAGTCCTGTACTTTGTACAATCCACTGTACACTCAGTGGCTCTCATTTTCATCACAGAGTTGTGCTTTCATCACCTCAGTCAATTTTGGAACATTTTTATTTCTTCAAAAAAGGAAAAATCTCATACTGCCTTATACCCCCATTATTGTTGACCCTTAAAATTTATATAGTATCTTCTTTGCATTTGCTGCAAAAATATTACAATATTACTGTTAACTATGGTCCATAAGTTAATTAGTTATAATTTTCCTATGTATCACCATATTTTTTTAAAATTTTGCCTGTGTTGTGAGATAATTTCTTACATTTCAGATTTCAAAACAATACATTTTTGTTTAATTTTTCTTGAAATGTGATTTCCATACATTAAAATAGCCTGACCTTAAATTTTCAGTTGAATGAGGGTTTTTGTTGTTTGTTTGTTTAGGAGATACCAGGGATTGAACCCGGGACCTCGTAGTGGGAGGCAGGCACTCAACCACCAAGCTACATCCACTCCCAGTTGAATGATTTTTTTTTTTAATTGACTTTATTTTATTTTATTTTTGGTGTACAGTTCTATGAGTCCAATCACCACCCCACCCCCCATTTCCTGTCTGTGTCCATTCACTGGGTGATCCCTGCGTTTCTCTTTTGTTGACCATCATCTTGCCTGTGGCTCACCACGTGTGGGCCCGGCTCACCTGCTCACCTGCTCGTCTTTTTTTTTTTTTTACCAGGAGGTCCCAGGTATCAAACCTGGGTCCCTCCATATGGTAGACAGATGCCCAACCACTTGAGCCACATCCGCTTCCCTGAATGAGTTTTGACAATTGTTTATACTCATGTAGTTACCCAAAACAAGACAAAAACATTCATCCCACCAAACAGTTCCTTAGTGCCTGAACCACCACCACTCTGACTCTGAAATAAGAAAGTACTGTTCTAATTTCTAGCAACATACAATAGGTTTGCTTTTTCTAGAACTCCATATAAATATAATAAAATATATTTTTTTAGTGTCTGTTTCTTTCATTAGACATGTTTTTTGTATTCATCAAGATTGTTACATAGATCACTGTTGATGTTTTTGTTAGGTTGTGCTTGAGTATTACATGATATGAGTAGACTAAGTTTGATTATCCATTCATCTGTAGATAAACATTCTGATTTCCTCAGTTTTGCTTTTACTTAGATATTAACAGTACTAACATTTTTGTGCAGTTGTTTTTTTGTGTGTGGGGTGGATTGGAATTTCTTCTGGAGAAATATCTAGGAATGGAGTTTCTGTGTGGTAGGTGTTAATGGACACTGTGCTGTGCCACCCAGTTTTCCTGAAATTCTGCACTGAGCTTTCCTATCAGGGCTCTTTGGGAATTGCTTTGGACTGAAGAATGCTGTCTTGCCAAAAGTCCAATTTATTTCCCAGGGTAGTGTGCATCCAGTGACTGAAAGCTGTGAAATTAATCTAACCCTTTTACCCCATCTCAGGCGACCTCTGAAAGGTCATCCTACCTTCAGGGCACCCCATAGGGTTGACTGAGCTCTCACTGTAAGTGCATTGCATGCTAATTTCTCTCTTTCAACATGCCTCTTTCCCTTATGCCAAAATGTATTTGTCCAAGAGCACTCCCTAATAAACTACTACATGCTAATCTTTGTTAAAAAGTCTTCTTTGCAGAGAATGCAACCTGTAACATAGGGTAAATGTGTATGTGTTCTCAAAGTGACTAACATTTTATACTTTAGCAATGTATGAAAACTTCAGTTGTTCCATATTGTCAACAATATTTGGCATTGTCAGTCTTAACTATTCTAATGAGTGTAAAATTAACTCATTGTTATTTGAATTTGCATTTTCCTATTGATTAACAAGGTTAAATACCTTTGCATGCACTTACTGGCCATTTATATAGCTTATTCTGTGAATGCCCATTCAAGTTGTGGTCCATTTTTAACATTACATCTATTAAGGGAGCTTATGAGTTTTTATATATCTTGGATATCACTCCTTTGTTATACGACATACTGTGTCTATATTTTGTATTGTGTGGCTCAACCTTTCATTTTCTGAAAGTTATATTTCATGAGAAGAATTTAAAAAAATAATAATATGGTCCAATTTTCAATTTTATTCATTTCAATTTTAGTTGTTTTCTTTTTCTTTTCTGAGAAAAATTTGCCTACTCAAAGGCCAAGAACATATTCTCTATGTGTTCTTTTAAAATTTTTATGGCTCTATCTTTTAAGCTTAAGTATTTGATTCATCTCCAATTAAGTTTGGGATTCAAGGTTTATTTTTTTCATTTTCACATCCAGGTTTTTCAACAACATTTGTTTACAAGATTGTCCCCTCCATTGAATTATTTAGATGATTTAAATAAAATTTATTGACTGTGCATATATGTGTGTCTATTTTTGCACTATTAATTTTTTTCAATTGATTTTTACTATCCTTTTGTCTTTTTGTCAATATCATACTGTATTACTGTAGCTTTATGGTTTTGAAATCATGTAGTGTAAGCTATATAATATATTCTCACTTTACAAGATTAAGAATAATTTATAAGATCTTTTTCTTCTCACAGAAATTTACGAATCAGTTTGTCATATATTGATTTAGACTGCTGGAATTTTTATATAATTTGCAGTGAATATATAAATTAATGTCAGGGAGAAAACACACAATAAGATACTGAATTTTTCAGTCCATGTACATGATACATATTTTACTTTAATTTCTCTTAATGATTTCTAGTGCTCAGTATGGAGGCATTGCACTTTTATTCTGAGATTGGTACCTAGGTATTTGGGTTTTATGCTACCATAAATGGTATGCTTTTCTTCATTTCATTTTTCAATCCATCCAGTTTATAATTGATTTTTGACATTAACTATATGTTTCAGAAGCATGAGAAATTCATGTATTAATTATTTTAAAAATCATTTAATTGAGTCATAACATTAATGTAAAATGAACCAGTTATAATTGTACCAGTGTATACACTAGTGTAATTACTATTCAGTCAATATATATGACATTTCTTTAACAAGAAAAATTTCCCTCACTCTCCTTTGCAATCAATTCCCTTCCCAAACCCAGCTCTTTGTGACCTCCTCCTTGCTTTCTGTCACTGTAAGTCATTTGTCATATGAATGGAATCGTATAGTACGCCTCTTTTTTGTCTAACATCTTTTGCCTAGCATAATATTTTTGAGATTGAGAAATCCCAGAATGCCTCTGGTGGGTTTCTCTCAGCCCCTCTGCTCTGTATCCAGCCTTTGATGCCGGAAAGGCTAGAATGTCCGGGAGTGATTCCTCTCAGCTATCCTGCCACAGATCTTCACATGCCTGGACAGATCTCTTTGTTATGGTTTCTTCCCTAGCCTTTCATGTTCTATCCCAGAGCACTTGATTATGAGCCATGGGACTGTGGATGGAGCCTCATGGCTTTATTCCTCATGCAGAAAATGTGCAGCTATTGGCAATTATTAGAAGTTATGCTGCTTTCTTTCAACTCATGGAAGAGTCTTTCTCCTACCACTACTCAACCAGGAAAGGGTATGTAGCCGTTGGGCAGTTTGATGTAATTATGAATTCCAAAAATGGATATTGGATTATGCTTGTAAACTGATCTGTTCATCTGGACATGATTATGTTATAACTGGGGCTTTGACTGGGCCACCTCAGTAGGACGTTGAGCCCCACCCCTTGGTGGGTGGGGAATAGAAGATAAAAGGCAAGGCAAAGGACAGAGGGAGCAGTTCTGATGTTGGAGTTTTGATGCTGGAGCCGGGGAGGTGAGCAGACGGAGAACCTTGGTCGTGAGGAAGGAGAAAAGGCCCTGGCATAGAGACGATCCGTTCACCTGAGAGTTTACAGCTGGCCTTGTGGAGAGAAGCAAAGCCTAGAGAGCCTCATAGTCTACAACTGACTTTGTGGAGGAAACAAAGGCGCTGAGCCTGGAGAGAAATGCAGCCCTGGGAAGAGAGGAACCCAAGAAGCCTGAAACCTGGCAAACGTCAGCAGCTGTCTTGCTCCAGCACATGGCAATGCTCTTTGGTAAGGGAAGAAACTTAAGCTTTATGGCCCGGTAACTGTGGACTTCTAACTCAAATAAATATCCTTTATAAAGACCAACCTATTTCTGGTATTTTGCATTAGCACCCCTTTTGGCTGACTAATATAGGGTACAACCACGGATCTCTTATCTCCTTGAAGGATTTACTATTTTCTTGAATTTACTTAATTTAGATCCCTTTACTTTCACAATTCTTGGAAGTGTTTTAAACATAAAATTCAAACCTTTTACTTTCTTGTGTAGAAGTGATGATCATTGTGACTGTCAACATGCTAACTGTAATTAAAGTCAGAATAATTAAAATATTTAAGTTTGATATCCATTCCCTTTTACCCATATCTTTCATCTAGCATGATGTTTATCTCTATGCCCTCATCTACAGTCTCTGGGGAAGTTTCCTCAAGTTTGTTCTTCACACATTCGATTCAGTTTACCAAGTGAAAAATTTTATACATATTGTTTCCAAAAATGAATTAATTTCTTCTGTTTCACTATTTATTTTCTTTAAGTGTTCATTATGTCATCAATAGCTCTTTCATCTTCTCTTTTATCTTCTCTCTTTCTGAATTTCTGATCTATTTAAAGTAACATTTTGATTAAATCTACTGAGAATGCTCTAAATTTATGATCTGTTTTAAGAATAACTTTAGAACCATGATATTAGAGCCAATCAAATAAAGAAATTAGGGGAATGCAAACATATGCCTCAAATAACCCCAAGAATTATGGACCTATGAGATAAAAGAATAAGAAAATATTTCAGAACAGAATGAAGCAGTAAATAGATTGGAACCAATCAACTGGCAAAGAAATCTGGTTGGAGGTTAAATAATTTTATATACCTTCAGTAAACAATGTAAGGAAAAAGAATAGTATATCATATTGGCATAAAATTGTAAATTAACTTAGCACAGCAGACTTGCTCATGATAAAAACAATATGCAGTTAGGTATCTAGTTTCAGATATCATATCCTGGCTAAAACGCCACATTTTATGTAATCCTTATCCAGTGGAAAAATTAACCCGAAATTGCTTAATTAGTAGCCCTTCATTTTCTCTTTAATGGATACACGTTTCTTTAACCCATGTAACATAAAGTAGAGAAGATAAGTAAATCAAATCCAGAGTTCTTATTTTGCAAATTGATGAATATTTGCTACTATAAATTCTAAAAAGAAAATTTAGCCAGAAGATAAACAAATTTGCTGTTATTAAAATGCATATTGAATAACTGATTTATGCTTATGATTTTAGGTGGAAAGGTACGAGATAGTTTAAATAATTTCATAAATAGTACTGGAATTTTCAGAGAACTTGAATTTCATTATGTATATATATAGATTTCATTTATACTGTGCAGGTATTATTTTAGGAATCTAATAGTATGATCTTAGCTTTTTCATTTAATCCACATGTGTTAGTCTGCCAAAAGGGTGCCAATGCAAAGTATCAGAAATCTGTTGGTATTAATAAAGGGTATTTATTTTGGGTAAAAGCTTACAGTCCCAAGGCCATGGAAAGTCCAACTCAAGTTACCATAAGAGGTAATTTCTCATCAAAGTCAACTGCCACATGTAGAAGCAAGATGACAAGTGATCTCTGTGAGGTTTCAGCCTTCCCCTCTGGGCTTCCTCTCTCAGGCTCAGCTGCTCCACTTCTTCCTGATTTCAGCTGCAGGCTGACATTGGGCATGTCTCCCACAGCTTCCTATATCAGTCTTGGCTGTCCTGCTCTCTTCCTAAGGTGAGCTGTAAGCTATCAAGTAAAATGGCTTATCTCTCCCCAGGGCTTCAGCTGTTTGAGCCTTCTCCTTTCTGTCACATGGCAGAATAAAAAATGACAGAGTTCTCTCTTCCTCTGTGTCTGTCTGTCTGTGAATATCCATTTATATCAGACCCAGAAAGGAGGCAGGGACCTAACCTGAGTCATGCCCACTGACACAATTGAATCAAAAGCCCTAGGTAATCTAATCAAAGGCCCCTCAAATAAATGTAATACAATCAAAGGGTATCACACCCAGAGGAATAGATTAGTTTCCAAACATAATCTTTCTCTTTTTGGGATTCATAAATAATCTCAAACTGCCACATCACTCAACAACTTTAATAATATATAATAAATATAATAAATTAATATATAATATATAATAAATACCTTTATTTTCACCATTTTTTAGGCATAGAATCTGTGTCCCAAAGAACTGTGACAGTCTTCTCAAGGCTGCTATTATACTAACAGAATTAGGATTTGAACCCATACAATCTAATTCTAGAGTTCATGCTCTTAATCACTGTGCTGTACCTACTCTTACAGTAAGGCTACTGTCAATGGTCACATTTTACAACCATGGCTTCAAGTTTCCTGGATTTTTATGCCCAAGTAGAGAAACATTCTCCATATCCATGCTACTAGTAATGAGGACATTTTGAATTTAAATTTGTCAGAGCAAATTTATGTAAATAAGTGGAATGGAAAACTGAGCTCAGGAGTTCACCTCTGGTTGTCCCAAAGTTTTGTCCCAAAGTTGGACATAAACCTTCAGTAGGGCCTTAAGTTCTGGAGGAGCTACTTCTGAAATATTGATCATTTAAAAATGCAGAGCCTTGTTCCAGAGGCTTAGGAGTAATGTGCTTATTTTGCCATAAGTGAAAATGATCAAAATTGTAATCTTGGAAATGAGAATAGATGTTGAGGGTCACTTCTAAGGGATTAAATAGAACATTTAGCTTTAAAAGTATTTCTCATTACTTAAAGATAACCAACTATTTGACATTAAATAATGCATTAATTTATGATCCCTTGTCTCAGTGGCCAACCATAACAAAAATGTTTCTCTTGCTTATAGTTCATGCCCACTGAGTTTTGGTTATACAAATCCTAAATTTTAATAAAGTATGCTTGAATTAGATTGGATTATGTTTACAATTTTAGTGTTTCTTCCTATAAGACTATTGTGTGCCAGTGCCCCATTGATATAAAGCTTGACCATGTAACAGGTTTATTCAACATAAATGAGAAAAGGAAGTATGTGGATTAAAGAGCTGTATAATGCTTTGCCATGAACTGTTTTCTATTTGGTACTTGAGTGGATGGTTTTCTATCAGCTTGGCTTCTGTAGTGGCAGTGGCCAACAAAAAATGGACAGGAATCCTGCGTAATTAGATCCACACATATTAACCTATGCAGATAGATAAAATGCTATACTATATTCTAAACTGATTGTACCAATTTAGACACATCATTAGTATTTGTCTTATCCCAAATTCCTTATCAATATTTTATATTGTCAGATATTTCAAATGTTTATGTGCTTAGTATATGTAGGTACATATATATGTATATATAAATGTGTATATAAGTACATATACATGTGCATCTATATATGTAAATACATAAATCCATTTATGTATATCATATAGTATGTTTTGATGTAATTTAATGTTTGTCTGGAATTCTGTGAAATTCCTTTCTACATTTTGTGAAAGATACTTTTCCTTGGTTTGCTATATAAAATTTTGTGTTTTTTTCCTATCCTTTGAGGAAGGAAATTCTCAACCCTAAGACAATAAATTTAACAATATTTTTCAAAAAAAAGATAAACCAGCCTTTAATAATCAAAGTAAATATATAAAATACCTCATACATTTTCATTTATTTGAGAGACTATATTTTATTCAAGGCCCTCTTATGCAAAATATTTGTTATAGTTACTATATTTTAAATAGAAAACAAATTTATATATTGAAACCCAAACTTAATAAAACCATTTTTAATTGTATTTTTAATAAAGTGATCATTAATTTTGAAAACAATAATAATCATGAATAACTCTTCTTCTTTATATAATAGGCAATAATACAATGACATGATCATCTTCTGAGAATTTACAACGATGTTCTATTTTCTTTTTCTGCAGCAAATGCGTTAAAGAGTTCATATATTTATTTTTGACAATCAAACAGAGTTAATTTAATCTCAGGTTTTCTCAGGTGAGATATTTGGGTACAATTTTCTCAGCTCACTGTCTACCTAAATGATAATCAAAATAATTTCTGGAATTTATAGCTGAAGTTAATGAATTTGATCACAGTTCCCAAACTAAACCCAGTTAGCAAGTACTCATCTAATATAATTCTATTCCACTGTAGGGACATGATATTGAACACTAAGAAAGTCAATTAAACACTAAAATTCCCTGCATTCACTGGAGCTGCCACAATTCCAATTGTCATTATTCATACTCAGAAATTTACTGGTGTCATCTATACCTTCCAGTTTGCAGTGTGACACTACTAATATCCATGCTTACCTCCATCCCCCACAGATTCTGTTGCTAGGCATTTGGGGACCTAGTCCTATAGTGTGTCCCAAATCAAACAATTTGAATGACATTTTCTCCTCCTGAAACAAAATATAGCATAATGCCGATCATCATGGAAAGAGTTAAAACAGGATATTTTTGGGGCATAGAACAGCAGATAAGGCAAATCATATCAAATATGCCATGCTAAAGATGACAATGTACATAACATGAAAAGTGATGAAAACTCCGGGAGAAAGTTAAATAATCTGAGGAATTTCTTTCACACTTAAATATTTAATATCAACAAACATCTAGCCAGTGTTCAAATTTACCCAATTGTCTTATACAAGTTAACATTTTAAAAAAATTAGATTCCAAATAAGATCTATATATTGTCATCATGGATAGGTTTCTTAATTCTCCTTTAATGAATAGGTTCCTTTTTCCTTGTTTTGTTTCTTTGAAAATTATTTGTTCAAAAAAAAAGGGATCATATGTTTTTTAGAGATTTGCACAGTCTGGATTCTGCTAATTGAATTCCCAGATGCTGTATAGCCAATTCACCTGTCCTCTGTGATTCTTATATTTTGGCAATTAGCTCTAGATACTTGATCAGGTTCAGGTTTAATTTTTGGGCAAGAATACTTAAGGTATTGTGTGCTTTCACAATCTGAGGAATTTTAACCAAGACTAATTCACTTTGAAGTACATTTTTCCCAGTGTTTTACACAATTAGAGACATTTAATTGGTCAAGGTCTAAGAAAAATTGTAGAGTATTTTTAAGAAAGAGGAAGGTCTAATTTATTTGCACTTTATATGTGTTATAACATCCTGATTAGTAACATCCACTACGGGGAAAAACATTTGTTTTCAATTCCCATGTCCATATAAGAGATACATGAATTTGATCAACTTAATTAACATTTCTGAACTTCAATTTTCTCATACAAAACAAGCACACCTTGCAGATATACTTTAATCAAGATTATATGCATATATAAGTATACTTAGCACAGTTGCTGCATTTAGTTGCTGCATTTATTTCTGATTAGTCTAAATTTCCATAGCTTTGTTTGGACCTTTCATATACCACTTATTATTTACTACTTTGTTTTATAGTTTATTTGTGGATTCTAAGAGACTTTCAATTCACTATGAGTAAGGCTCAATTTTATTTTGGTACATGTGCATCACATATTTAGTTAATACTAAAAATACTTTACATTTAATGGGCCCCTTGAATTGAAAAAAAATTGTAAATATTCACCACAGAATCAAAAATCCAATGAGACCCTTTCAAATATGGAGGGGGGTGAAAATATATTTAATTATCTTAATAACATCTTTCCAGCAATATGCTTATCATTTAATTGTGAACTCTTTATGCTTGTCTTAAATTTTAGAAAATGTCTTATTTCAAATGTACACATTTTACCCAATTTCCAAGAACCCATACTCTTTTTACTGTGTCACTGTGTTTTACCATAATAAAATACTAACCACTTTGTAGTTTTAAAAAGTAAATACCCCACTGTGCATAAAAAAAATGCTAACTGTGTATAAATTGCAGAATCCAGGGATCTTCTTAGAGATGAGACTACAGTAGCTGATATTGGATGGCATCTTAGTTTACCAGGGCTACTAAGTTATAAAATATTGCAAACTGGTTGTCTTAGGCAGCAGACATTTCTTGTGTTTGTGCTGTTGAATTTTTCAGAGTTTGGAGTTCAGAAGTCCAAAATCAAGATATTGGCAGGCCAAGGCTTCTCCAGAGTCTGTAGCATTCTGGTGGTGGCTTGCTGGCAATCAGTCTCTGCTTCTTTCCAAATGCAATTTCTCTCTTTCTGTTTCCTCCTGTGGCTTCTACTTATGTGTCCAAATTTCCTTTGTTTATAAGGACACCAGTCGTACAGGATGAAGGCCCTACCTGTTTCAGTCTGGCCTCATCTTAATAGAATCTTTGAAGAACTTATTTACAAGTGAGTTCAAACCCACATGAAGGATTGTTTGGACATGAACATGTCTTTGTGGGGACATGATTCAATTACCGCAGAAAGGTCATGGGAATTTGAATTTATAATAACAAGGGCTTCTGATAAAGTAGAAATCCTACTGCTGTAGAAAAACACCTTTCCCCTCATTTTATGTTTTTAAAGAAGACAAGTAACATCCCAGCATGAAGTACTTGCATAAAAATAATGTCATCGGTATTTGGTATTTGCAGTTTCTTTAGAAAGTCAAATGAGAGGGTGTTTGACTTATAACTGCCAGACCAAAAGACCACTATACAGGAATCCTTTCTTAATTCAAGAGTTTACTACCAAAATACCTTCTACTTTCTTTCTATTTTTCACAGGAATAAAATTTCTTACAGGTTTCACATAGTTATTAAAAAATCTAATTGTCTCTAATCTCTTCCTGAAGCCTATACAAATTAACTTATGTTAAAAATTTGCAATTTCTGTTATTTGTGGTAGTAGATTTTTTGTTGTTTGTTTTGTTTACAATGCAGAAGCTTAAATACAGGAATGGACAGTTTAATACAAGACAATAAACAGCCTACTGTTGAATAAATAATTGGGTATTTAAAGAGTTTATTTGTAATTAAAATTGATTTTAAAAATCCATTCAAATTATATTATTTAACTACTACACTGTATTGAACATCAATTCTAGTTAAGAAAGTAAAATAATATAAGATTCAATATACTTAATTTTAATATCCAATAGATTCATGAGTAAATCTGTTTTCAATAGGCACACTCAATATAATAGGTTCATGTTCTTATAAAAGCAACATATCTTTGTTAGGTGAGATATACCAGAACAAAATGAGTAAAATTTGTTTAGTAAATTACAGAACTTTTTAAAAGAAATATATTCTTTGTGTCATGGTAGAAATAATCATCAGTAATTCAAATGTATCTTCTTTATTTTCTCTAAATATCACAAAGGAAAGCTTTTAAATAAAAGGGCCAAGATGTAATTTTATGAGTTGATATGAGCTAAAAATGTTATTAAATTTCAAATAACCCAAATTATTCACCAAATTCAAAATATATATATATGTATATATTTTTCACTCTTTGGGTCCTTGTGATTCATAAGTCAAAGCTCCAGTGGATTCCTAGCTCATTTAAAATAAATTCCAAATGTTTTATTAAGGCTTACAGCTCTACATGATCTCGACTTTTCTCCCTCAGAGATTTGTCTTCATACTGTCCCTTGCTGTCTCATTAAGCTCCAGCATTACTGGATTTTTCTCAATTTCTAGTATTCCCTATGCTTGTTCCTGAAGTGTTTATTTCTCTGTTGGAATATTTTGTACCCTGACTTGAATATGAATGCCTCTTTCTTGTATTCAGTTTTCTATTAAATGGACTCATTTCAGAGAAATCATCTCTGGACACCAATCTTAAGCACAAATGTCATCATCACTCTCCTTTCACATGGCATTGCTTTACTTCTTAGAATCACAGGATATTTTCTTGTCTTATCATTTTACCTTTCATTTTTTATTTATCATATTTTGTTTTGTTTTCAGTCTCTATTTTTACACCATTCCGAACCAGCTAAAATAGGAATTAATTTCTGCAAGAAGAGGACATTTGCTTGTCATTTTATTTCTATGCCCTCAGCAGCAAGAACAATGCAGGGCATATAAGAGACACTCAAATATATTAGATAGATAATGAATAAATGACATGCTGATGGAGACTAGTGACAAAAAAGAGAAATACTTAGATAACACCCTTTAGTCAAATACCACTACTTGGATATTTATTTAAGACCCTGAATTATAAATGATTTTATGTCAATACGTACAAGTGTCATCTAATAAGCATTCCAGTAAAATCTCTTGTTGAATAATACATGGTTCTTTATCAGTCTCTAATCTGGACTGGAAAAGCTAATGTTCAAGTTACCATGTTAGGTTTTATTTTGCATGTGGTGAAAAAAGTTTCCATACATATATATCAGTATTTAATAAAACAACACATTTAGTAATATTAGGTAATGAAGAAATTTGATGACTTTCTCAAAGTGATGAGAAAGGTAATCATAAATTTGGATATTATTCTATAACATGATATGAAATTCCTATTCCCCGTAAAACTTTAAGAATAATGGTGACATGGTCATATATGCAGAAAAGCCTAAGGAACACACACACACGCACACGCACATGTACACTATTTTCTAGAACTCATGAGTTCGTTAGAGTTAGAGGACACAAGAATAATGTACATAAAACAATCATATTTCTATATACAAACAATGAGAAATCCAAAATGAAATTAACAAAAATTTCATTCTTGAAGCCATTAAAAATAAAAAAAACATCAAGGATAAATTTTAAAAATAAGTATAATACTTTTATAGTGAAACATCAATATTTTGCTGAGAAAAATTAAATAATATTAAATAAAATGAGAGATATTCCAGGTTCATTAAAAGGAAAACAATGTATTTTTTCCCTTTCATGTGGTTTCTCCTATTATTAACATCCTGTATTAGCATGGTACATTTGTTACAGTTGATGAACCAATATTGATACATAAGTTTACATGTGGATTCATTCTTTGTGTTATACAGTTCTATGAGCTTTGATGAATCATCATTACAGTTTCATACTGAACAGTTTCACTTCTCTAAAACTTCCCTGTGGTCTACCCATTAATCGCTCCCTCCCTCTAAAACCTTGGCAACCTGATCTGTTTTTTTAGATTTTTACTTTAGTAAAACCTAAAATTCCCTCTTTAACCACATTCAGATATATAGTTCAGTCGTGTTAATTACATTCACTCTGTATGTTTTGCAGCTATCACCATCATCCTTTACCAGAACTTTTCCATCACCTCCAACAGAAATTCTGTACCAGTTAAGCTTTAACTCCCTCTTCCCTAGCCCTCCTCAGTCCCTGGTAACCTGTGTTCTGTTTTCTGATTCTATGAATTTGCTTACACTAATTGTTTCTTATCAGGGAGATCATACAATATTTGTTCTTTTGTATCTGACATTTCACTCAGCAATCCATGTTGTATGCTTCAGAACCTTGTTCCTTTTATCGGCTGCAGAATATCCCATTGTATATACATATACCACATTTCGCTTATCCATTCATCTGTAGATGGACTCTTGGGCTGCTTCCATGTTTTGGCAATTGTGAATAATACCACTGTGAACATCGGTGTGCAAATATCTGTTTGAGTTCCTGCTTTCAATTCTTTTGTGTATATACCCAGAAGTAGGACTGTCAGGTCATGTCATAATGCTAAACTGATTTCCACAATGGCTTCACCATTTCACATTGCCTAGCAATGAGTGACTGTTCCTGTTTCTCCAATCCTTTCCAACACTTGTTATTTTTGTTTTGCTTTTTAAAATAGTAACCATTCTAGTGGGTGTAAAGTGGTATCTCATTGTGGTTTGATTTGTAGTTCCCTGATGGCTAATAATATTGAACATCTTTTCATGTTCATTAGCCAGTTGTATACCTTCTTTGGGGAAATGCTTATTCGAGTATTTGTCTTTTTTTATTTCATTATATTTTTGTTGCTGAGTTGTGGAATTTCTTTATAGATTCTGGAAATTAAGCCCTTATCAAATATATGGCTTTCAAATATTTTCCCCCATGCTGTTGGCTGTCTTTGTACTTTCATGATGAAGACTTTGATGCACAAAAGTTTCTTATTTTTATGACATACCCTTTATTTATTTATTTTCTTTTACTGCTCATGTTTTTGGTATAAGGTCTAAGAAACCATTGCTTAACGCAGGGTCCTGAAGATGCTTCCCTATATTTTCTTCTAGGAGTTTCACAGTCCTGGTTCTTATATTTAGTTCTTTGATCTATTTTGAGTTAATTTTTGTATAAGGTTAAAGATATGAGGCCCACTTCATTCTTTTGTATATGGATATCCAGTTCTCCCAGAACCACTGTTGAAGAGACTATTCTTTCTCAATTGAGAGGAGTTAGTACCCTTGTCAAAAAATCAATTGTAATAAATTGATTTGTAATAAATTTCAAAGTCAGGAGGTGTGAGTCCTCCAACTTCATAATTCTTTTACAAGATAGTTTTGGCTATTTGTGGCCACTTACCTTTCCAAATAAATCTGATGATTGGGTGAAAACTTAATATGATTAAGAAGACAATTCTCTGCAATCCTTATCAAAAAACCAGCTAAGTCTTTTTGCAGTAATTGACAAATAGATACTAAATTTTACATGGAAAGGCAAAAGCTTAGAATAGCTAAAACAATATTGACAAGTAATAAATACCCTTCCTGATGTAAAAGCTTAATATAAAACTACAGTAATCAGTGTGGTGGGACTGGCATAAGGATTGATATATACATCAATAGAATATACTTGAGAGTCCAGAAAGAAACTCTATATTTATGTTGAATTGTTCTTCAACAAAGATGCCAAGACAGCTAAATGGGGAAATAAGTCTTCAATAGATGGTACCAAGGTAATTAGATATTCACATACAAAAAGATGAACTTAGACTCTTACCATACACAATATCACTCAAAATGAGTCATTGACTTAAATGTCCTGGAAAGGTACAGGAGGAGCATCTGTGTGTCTATCTGTTAGTTCTTAGATAACCGTGATTCCTCTTTTCTTAGGCTGTTTCAGACACATGGTATATGTTTTTGATTACCACTCAGTTGGGAATCCATATTAAATTAGTTGTCTTCTGGTAACAGATGAAATGTAAATAATTTCTAATAATTCCCAGTCCTTAACCAGATATTACCCTTCACCATTATTAGGGCCAAGGTGAAGAGAAATGTTGACAGCCATCTGGACTCGAGTCATAGCCTTCTCTTTTTCTGGTCTCTACTTGAAACTGAAAGCCTTAACAGAGATGTTTATATGAGTCAAAGTAACAGATTCAAAATGGCCAAACACGTGTTGGGTCTCTGGCTCTGACTCTCTCTCTCTCTCTTTCTCTCTCTCTGTGTCTCTCTCTCCCCCTCTATTTGTATTAAGCTGTATGAGAAACAATAACTTGCATTTCACATTGTAGTTAATATTTTGACATACTGAAGATCATTAGATATCCAGAAATTTCACGGAGGCATCTGAATTTTTGAGATGTGTATGTTTCTCCATTTGATTCACATATGTCTTAGTAATATATATAAAATATTTGCTGGTTCCTGATCATTAAGTTAAATCAATATAATATCCTCAGTGTGGTGGACGAATGTGTTGCTGTAAGGAAAAAATAAGCTCTTCATGGTCTATATTACGGCAGTGTGAAGGAGAGGTATTTCAAGATTTATAAAGGTGTATTATTTGGTCCTTCTGAATAAAGCAATTTGCTTCTTAGAATCCTTGCAAATTTTCATGGAAAAATCAATTAAAATAACAATTTTTGCAGGTTTATAGCTGTATATCAGGTGTCTGGTGCTATTTACTTTGCTATAGCAAAATATTATATCTGGATCAGCAACTGTGAATGGAGTCATCACCTGATGAAATTTGTGATTAACTGCTATAATTCCTTAATATCCATCTACCTTCAGCACAGGTCAAGCAGGCGAGTGGAATGGGGATATGATAGTATTTACCCTTCTGCATCTTTTACATCTTTGTTGGTGCCACAATTTTTTGCAATTCTTTGAGAAATATGAATTATTATCCTAAGGGAAGGAGCTATTCCAGAGTTTCTATAGACATTTTCTACAATATTAAGATTTACTTCATGGGTCAGAGTGCCAATGAAGGAGTTCTTCTTGTTGTTAAGTATTTTTATTTCAATTATACACGCAGGAACTCAAGAAAAAAAATCAGAGCGGACTCACGGATCTATAGAACTCACTGGAACTTAGGTTGGTTCAAAACTCCATGCATCCTCTGACCATCATTATATCATTCATTTTGACTAGGGCACCACAGTGACATTTTAGTTCTCAAGAAATAAGCCTTAATTCAGAGTCCTTGTCTAATAATCCCTGAAATATCTGAGTATTTTCTTCCCCAGTGCAAAGTCATTCAGTAAGTGGTGGCTGGTCCCTTGGAGAACGCTCTGTGGAAAATTTATACATATAAATCTGGCAGAACTACATAATCTTTTCTACATATCACTTTATCTCCTCTTATATTCCTCTTAGGAATCTCCATCTTATCTTCCTCTTAGGAATCTCTTGGTCTAAGAACTGGCTTAGCTGAAAGGCCAGGACTCTCCATTATCTTTCAAGAAGTGTTTCCAATGATCAGACCTTTTACTTTGCTGCTTTATAGTTAAGTTAACAATTCACTAGTTTGTCTATGTATTTCATTGCTGATAATTCTGTGGTCATTTAGCCATTATCCAAGATCACTATAGGCCAAAAATTCTGCTAACCCTTTGTTTCTGCTTACCTTTAAGTAAATGCACTTCTGCTATAAGTGGGTATTAATTACTATTATTTGGCCTGTATTACTCTGAGAATCCATCTTCCTCTATTAAAATCAGGGAACCCATCTAAATTGTAGCCTCTCTCTCTGTCAGAGAATGCAACCACAAAACTTTTCAACCATACAGAGGTTTCTGCTCAATGCATGCAGTCATAAATTATTAAAGTGAGGATTCTTTGGGTCTCTCACAGGACATGGTTTGGAAGTGAGATAGGTTGTCAGTCCCACATGTTTGAACCACTTAAATAGTTCAGAACCCCTTTAGATTTTAGACTCCTTTCTCTATGTTAGGCCAGGGAAAATCTAACATCTCAATGTCATTAATATAGGTCACTACTGAATCCAAGATTTTGTCAGTCAACTAAAGAAATGATTACAGCCATTTGCAGCTGTACAAGTTAACTCATTAATCCAGAGTCAATTAATTTGGCCTGTTCATTATTATATTCTGTATTCCTTGTTTTAACACCATTAGTATTTATTGCTGCACATTTTATTCTGGTGTCTGCAAATGGAAATTAACAAAATCTTTCATTTTCTTGCAATTGGTACTTATCCCACTGGAACAGGATGAGATGACCATATTTATAAGTCTAGTGGTAACAAAGGTTAGTTGGAGTGGCATTGAGGAGAGTAGCATCCCTTTCGCAGTTGAGGTTATTATATGTTCTTAAAGCAGGGAAGTTGGAATTCCTCAGACATGGTAGAGTAGGGTGTTTTACTGGCAGGAGATCAGAGAATCTAGAGATTCAACGCCCTCAGCCTTATTTCAATCCCTGTATGTCTCAATTTGAAATCCTATGATCCCACTCTTTCTCCATGTCTGGACTGAGATTTATACAAAAGACTTGAAAAGGGTGTCAATTCAACCTAAATTGTCATTCTGCAACCCAAGAAATTAAAATTTCAGTCTGACTTTAAGAAATATTGATCCTAATGCTATAAAATAAATAAGGGAGTTTATATTAAAGCTGCCATAGATACTCTCTTTTTCTCTGACAATGACTTGAGTGAGTTTATAAAGACTGAAATTGTAGGTTTGTGGTTGTTGTTTTTTTCCTGTAAGCACTCAGTGCACTCAAAAGAAACCTTCTCATAGGCTAATCCTTGAGTTTTCATTATTCCCATAACATTGAAATATAATAGCCACTTGGTGTTCCCATGGCTCTTGCCGCAGTAGTTATATCATCACACTCAAACAGATACTTTAATTGTTAAACCAGTATATTAGTTATCTACTCATATATACAAAATTACCCTAAAGTTTAGTGGCTTAAACACAACAATAAACATTTATTATCTCTCACAGTTTCTGTTGAACACTATTTTGGGAACAGCTTGTTTGCTCAGCTCTCACTGGTGTCTCACTCCATTGCACTCAATGTGGTGGATGGAGATGTAGTCATTTGAAAGCTGATAAGTTGATGCTGATTTGTGGCAAAAAACTCATTTCCTTTCCACATGGTACACTTTACAAGGCTGCTTGAGTATCCTCAAGGAATGGCAGTTGTCATCCCACAGAGACAGCAAGTCAAGATTCAAAGCAGAATATACAATGCCTTTTATGATCTTGCCTCACAAGAAACACTGCATGGATTCTATCATATACTATTGGTGAGAGGACCAAACTTGATTCAGTGTAGGAGGTGACTACACAAAAGCATGAATACCAGGAGGTTTGCATTATTGTGGGTTTTCTTGAAGTCTGGCATGTCATGGGTTATTGATATCCTATTTTCCATTTTCAGAAGATCAGCACCTTAATAACTGGCATAGGTACATTTATGAATATTGAACATTGATGTGTCAGGCATTAATGCACAACAACTTTGATGTAAGCAATTTCAAATTCCCCTTTGATAACCTGATTAAAATATTAAGCAGTTTTTTTCTCGATGACTTGTAAAAATGGAAGCAACTCCCATAACAAGACATTAAGTCCCAAATGAAGAAATGAAATCACCATTTTAGCATCATAAACACATACACACCCATATATAGCTGGGATGCATACCAGTCCCTAACTTCCTACATGAAAGAGATATAGCTTTATTTCCATAATTTAATTTAAGTTTCCTTGCCTAGAATATTTTACATGGCAAAAATTTTAAACTTACTGAAGAGTTTTGACACATTTCTATGTGTTCTGCCTTATGTCACCACATGGTTACCATAGAGAAGTTCATTGTCCCTCTCCCTGTGGCACCTTCAGATCTGGACCTCACTGCAGTTTCCCCAACATTAGTGGGACAGGAGAATCTGTGAATCTGTTTGCCTACTATGCAGCTATTTCTCACTTGGGTTTGATCTTGTTCCCTGAGGTGTTGCCTGAATCTTGCATTTAGTCCCTTTTTCTCTAGAATCCCTTTGCCCACATTCAGCCCAAATGAACTTCGTTTTAGGACAAATTCCTGTTTTCCATCCTGTATGTTTAAGACACTTCATCTATTCCTGAAATACCTTTTTTTTCCCCTTAGCTTTCTCTGCAAATTACAGGTATGTTCCAATATATTTAGCTTTGCAAACAGAAGTCAGAAATTGACACAAGTGTTTTTTGCTTTCTCTTCTGCTATATGTATCTTTTGAAAAATGAAACATTGCTTTTGCCCTTTCTAGGTGTGTCATCTTGGGCAGATAGTTTAATGTTTTTGTGCTCATTTTTTCCATATTATAAATGGGAATAATAATGTTTATACCTCATAGGTTTTTTAAGTGGATTAAGTAAACCAATGTAAAATTATTAGACAAGTACTAGCCTACATTAAGCACTACATATTAGTATTGTTGTTACTGCTGTTGGTATTTGTCTTAGTTTCCTAGGATGCATATAACAAAGTGCCACAAACTGGATAGCTTAAAACTACAGAAATTCATTTTCTCATATTTCTGGAGGATAGAATCCTAAAATCTGTAGGAGAAACTCCTACCTTACTTCTTACTAGCTTCTGGTATTTTCTTGGCAAACCTTGGACTTCAATCTCTGCCCAATCCAATGATATCTTCTTTCCCTGTGTCCAATTCTCCCTTCCTTATAAACATTGTCATATTGGATAAGGACCCACCCTAATCCAGTTTGTCATCCTCTTAACTAATAACATCTTCAAAGACTCTGTTTCTAAATAAGGTCACATTCTCAGGATCTTAGGATTTAAATATGTCTTTTGTGGGGACACAAGCCAAACCATAACCATATTATTACAATAAAGTTACTACTATTACTTTCATGAATGGGGTAGGGGGAACATATTGAGTGCAAACTACCCAAATTTAAAATTTCATATATTTTATATATAGCCTCATATTGATACAGCTTATATTTACAGGGAAAATAGAGTTGATGCATTTATATAGTTGTAGCAGTTTGGTATTACTTATGAATTCTAAAAATAGATATTGGATTATGTTTGTAAACTGGTCTGCTCCTCTGGGTGTATTAGATTGTATTAACTTCAGAGGTTTCACTTTTGCTTGATTAAATTATGATTAGGGCTTTGATTAGGCCATGTCAGTAGGTCATTGACTCCCCTCACAGAGAAAACTACACTGCAGAGGAGGGCATTGGAGTTTTTTGAGCTGGAATCCCGGGAAGTAAACACACAGGAGAAGAGCACAGAGGAATAGGGACAGCTCTATAGACACAGCAGAGACCCTGGGAAAAGAGAAAGCCTGAGAGTCTACAGCTGACCTTGTGGAGAGAACAGAGCAGCTGAGCCCAGGGAGAAAAGAGTCCCAGGAAAGAGACAAAGCCAGAAGGAACTGGGACCATGGAGTCTTAGGAGGAAGAGGGAGGCTGAACCCTCACCAAGACCAGCAGCCATCTTGCTCAAACACATGGCAACACACTTTGGGTGAGCAAGTACCTCTTATGGTACCTTGAGTTGGACTCTTTATGGCCTGTTAACTGTAAGCTTCTACCCCAAATAAATACCCTTTATAAAACCCAACAGATTTTTGGTACTTTGCACCAGCATCCCTTTGGTTGACTAATACAATAGAGAATTGACAATTATAGAAAAACAGGACAATTTATACCAAATAAAACTATGCAACTGAATTATCTACAAGATTGACTTGTTGTCTAATTTATTTTCACAGTTTAGGTCCAAATAATCATTGCACTGGTTCAATACTTTGATAAGAATAAAAGTCACTACCAGGATTTAGTAAAGATAGTTGTCTTTATGATGCTTCAGAATACTATTTATTTCCCCAATGAACTCTAAACACAATGCCTTGTTATGTCTAAATCTATCTTTTAAAAAATTCACATGGAAACCATTTTTAGTTATTAGATTTTGAATTAAGTAGAGTGCATCATTTATGCTACCCATGCATGTAATAATTCATTGATTTAATATGCATTGTAGGAAAGCCATCAAGGGAAATAGAGGGTTGATGTTAGAATGTGAAGTTACATAAAAGAAGATGAATGGTAAGGAATTAAACATAAATGTATCTGTTTTCCCACACAGGAGCTTGGCTCAAAGAGAAACTCCATAAGCAGAACTCAAATACTCTATATTATTAAAGGGTTATATGGCATATATTTTTAATTTAAAATGTTCAGTTGTGAGAGAGAAACAAAACATTTAAGAACACTGAAGCACTTGAGTGCTTTTCAAATATGAGATTTCTCTATATTGTATAATTGGATTGTTGAGCATAATGCATTTATGCAATGACAATGGAGTTCCTAAAAATTTCATAGGTAGAGATTTGTATTTGAATCCCCTTGCCTGATACACACACACACATACACCTACAAACTAATAGAATCACTGGAGAACTGGAAGTGAAAGAAAACGTTCTTTTTCCCATATCAAATTTGCCAGTTAATACTCAGCCTGGTGCTTTGTATTTTGAGTAATGGTCTCAGTAACTTTTACTATTTCTGTATTGGAGGGTTCAGAGGTAGAATATTGGGCTAGCCAGTAAAAATACCTTGTAATGAAACAAAGGTAAGAGGAAGATGGGTTGTAATGGACCCAGAAAAATGTGGATGAGATCATTCAGAGAACCAGAATAAGTTCCTTGGGTGAGAGGAATTATAGTAGAATTCATACAAGAGTTCCAAATGCAATTCCTACCCACAAGAGTTTATAATGTGGATGAAATTAGAGATGAGAAGATCTAGAACCACTTTTCTTATGAGACAATTGAAGTAAGTAAGTTTGAGATTTACTTTAAAATCATGCAGATTGTAAATGGCAGAGAAAGAACCTGAGCTTAGATCTTCTTACTCTATGAGCAATACAATCTTTGCTCCTAAAAGCCAGAAAATACCTGGTTAAGGATGGAGAAGTAATAGAGATTATTACATTGTATCTGCCATGAAAAACCAACTTCAATGTGGATGAACATGAACCACAGAGGGAATCAAAACAAGCAGGTTGTGTCTTAGTGTTAGAAAATAAAAAGCATATCCATCTAAGTTCCAGCAGATAGGCACACTGATATCAGTTCCGCTCCTCTTCAGGATTTAGTTGTATTACCAATATCTGACAGTAAACTAGAATTCATTCACACATAATACCAGACAAGAGATATTAATCATTAATGTCTAATATAACTGTACAGGATATATCTATATATAAAATACTTTGAATTTGCTTAAACTATCTAATAAAATGTATGCTGCTAATTTAGTCTCAAGTAATCCTTCTTCTGCTCTCATAAATGTTTGACCAAAAAGAATAATTTCGAATTACTAAATGAAAGACACCTGACATTGGTGAGCTCATAAACAAACATGTATTTCCATCTTACCCAATGGTCTGGTGGAGATAGGGCCATCGTGGTTAGACTATCAAATTAAGGTGAGTATCTTCAATATAGAGTCTTTCCCATTCTAAGATCTGGATAATCATTATTAGGTGGATCAGCTTGTAGAATAATTATTAATCTACACACTCACACAAAGTATTAAGCTTTGCAGTGGTACTATGAGGAGAAACTTTATAAACATTATAAAATCATAATAAAACACAATTGAACCCCTTACGCCCACACATCCATCACAAATCTACCAAAAACAGTTTTAAATACTATTTCCTATGTGCTTGATACTTATGAAAGAATCAGTCATACTAAAATAAAATTAAACCATAAATATATTAAGAATGATTTCTGTAGTTAATATGTAATAATGGTATTTAAAAATACATTAGAAGTTAGTTAGTCTAGCATTTTGTACCGTCAGAGATTTCTGCACAGCTCTTCTTTGCAGGTGGTCATAGGTGATAAATGTAACTACTTTTCTTTGTAATCCAATTCATTATAGGACATTTCTAATTGTTCATTTTACATGTGTGTTTTTTGAAACTTTTTTTGAAAATGTAATCAAGGTAGGTCCCTACCCAAAGTCCTAGTTGTTCTTTTTTTGTGACACAATATAGTCTTTTTCATCTATTTTAAAGAAATTATTTTTTCTAACCCTCTTTCTCTTCAATATAGTACTGCCTTATTAAAATGCTTCATATTTTTCCCCAATATTTTCAAGATGATTCCAAATCTTTATGGCATTCATAGATGGCCATACATGATTGAGAAATAAACTTCTCACCTTCTTTCTGTTTCTCTATTCTCATCTCCTATATCATCACCATTTCTATTTAAGTTTCAGTTACTACTAAGATCTCAGTTCTTAGTTACAGTTAACCTCTACCTTATTGCATTATTGCCATTTTCACTGATGGGACACCTTCTTCTTTTCACACTCTAACTAGCTCTTCAAAATAAATTTCAATAGCCACCTTTCTTATAAGACTTTCCTAAATCCTTCCTCTCTCCTTAGTCTCTCTCCTTTGTGCTACCATAGTATCCTAAGCATATCTCTAACTATCTTATGATTATACATTATATTACTGTGTTTACTGATTGTATTTTGGCTTTCTCAATAAAGTGTAACTTATTTTGTACAAAGATTCTGTTTTGTCTACCACTAGGCCAAGAGCAGACATTATTTAGAATTTAAGGGTAATGCTAGCTTGTGTTACTTATAAACTCCAAAGTCAGCGTGGCTTTTTTAAAAAGTCAGTTTATTTCTCAATCATGTAAAGTACAATAGTTGGTGAGAGTGCTCTATTTTACAAAGTAACAGGATCTGTGTGATAAAGACTGTTAACCTCACCAATTGGCCTAGAGTTGGCACCCAGTTAGCATACAAGGGAAGAATTTCATAGGAGATTGTATGTTAGTTTGTGCATGGACAAGCCTGAAGTAGTGTACATTACATTCACCAAAAATTCATTGGCTATAACTTAGTCACATTGCCACAACTAACTAACTGTAAGGAATAGGAAAATGTACTCTTGTTGTGTCCCTAAGGTAAAGGAAAAAGGGATTTGGTGAAAATACGGGGAGGCTGTATCATAAAAGTGTTGTGTAAATATTGGTTGAATGAATGAATAAGTTAAAAGATAATTAAATGAATGAATATTTAAGCAAATCAATCTCTAATCAACATGGCCAATCTCCTCAGGAATCACTGTGACATTCCATTATCTTTCCAAACTTTAAGGCTTTATATTTGGTATGTCCTCTTCCCTACAGTAACCCTGGGCACTGATATGCTTGGAATGGGTAGAGAACATGACATCTTCATTCTCTAGCTTTATATTATTTTCTTTAGAAATATAATAGCTAAATGACAGGTTAGGCACTTCACATAAATTCTCTAATGCAATCATCAAAAATGCTGAGTATTATTCTTATTATTATGATAAGCATACAGAGTATCAGAGGTTGTTTCCCAATACTACTCAGTCAAAATAGGGGTCTCTTTAACCTCAAAGGCTTTTCTTTCATTGATATGCCCTCCTCTCCAGAATACAGCAGGATAACATCTTCTACCATCTCACATTCCCAAGAGTACTCTAACAACTTTAGATGGTCTATTCTAGACAATACTAAATAGAGAAGGAAAGCTGTTCTCTGTTTTTTCAAATCTATTCTGGAAGTCATAATGGATTATGAAATAGACTATCCTAAGGGGAGTTGTGCAAGATTAGAAAATAAGCAAGAGAATCATGTCTTCTCAATATGTTATAGTGTATTCAGAAATTATAATAATAGTTGACATTAATATTTTAAATTGAGTGCCAGTTTTAATAAGAACTTGGGAAACAGACGCCCTGTGATATCTCTGTATCTTCTGCAGTTTTATGCATTTTAAAGCTGTTGTTGGGAAAGTGAAACACCTAGAGTTTGAGGTTTTACCTCCTTAAACCACGATCTTTCGCATCTGTCTCTTCGAAAGAATTAGTCTAGAAACTGATGTCTTGCCAGCTGTATTGTGTCATTTATCAGGAGATAATTTACCTATGTCTGCTCACATGTCTCTTCAATTAATACCAGCAAGGGATGAAGTAGTACATTACCGAAGGGATTACTGGGCCACTTATATCTCAATGTGATATCGCAAGCTGATCATTACATAAGACAGAGGAATTTGTCAGGAAAGTAAAGATTATGTGCCATGCAGCATGTATTAAACCATGAAATATGCACAGGTGTATTTGCTTAAAGGTACAGCATCTCAAATGCAAGTGTTGAATTACTGATGTATTATTGTGCCAATAATTACAAATAATTTTGTGATTATTAAGGTCTTTGTAGAAATCAGCTAATCCCTAATCTTAACTATTTTGCATTCAAACATTTTTTAGACAGTGTAGAGGACACAAGAGTATGAATTCTGATCACTGTTCCTTAGAAGACCTAATTTTTTCTGAAAATACTAGAAAACTATAAGTTATAACATTTAACTTTTTGAAAAATTTTAAATATAATTACCACATATAAAAAGTATACCATATATAATATAAAATAATTGAGATAGTTCCTCTCTTCCAAAGATGGATAGAGTCTATGTCTACTAAATACAAAACTGAGGAAGGTTTCATGGGGTATAGGAAAGTATTCATTTATTCTATAATATTTAGTGAATATCTATGATGTACCAAAGTTTGGTGGAAGAGATGATTGAAGCAGCCTTGGCTCCTTAATAATGTTCTTAAATAGCTGAATGGTAGATATCCACAAGCCCCTCTCTAAGATATTTTTTTGAATTTCACAGGAGTCTAGTTGTCTCATGGTGCCTGATTCTGTTTTTACTGTTTCTTATAGGGGGGAAAGGCTTATTTATGCAAAGTATTCAAACTCTTTGAGTAACTAAGAAGAATATACTTTATACATATTAAATGCTCAATAAATTATAGATCTTGGAAATCCCTATTGTTTCTGACTATAATAAAACTCAAATTATAGATTTAAAAAATGAGTTTACAGAACATAATCTAATTGCATAACAGATACTATATTGGTTGAATAATTTTTCTTTATTCTTCTTCTATAGAACCCCAGTTTTGTTTGAGTTGTAATGTGAATAAGCTTGAGAATAAATCATATTGATCTAAGTCAATTTTTACTCAGTGATTGATCCAGAAATGGATAAAGGGCTTTTTGCAACCTTTGTCTCTCCTTCTGCTTTTGAGACAGTTGTGTTGGCACATGGCACCTGAAGCTAAAACAGCTATATTCTCAAATTGGGCACAAGCCTCAGAATCAGAGCCAACATACTAGAGAAGTTTGGAACAAGTCTGCATCTTTGACAAACTGAGACAAGCCATAGTCTGTCTGCCTCCAAATGTCTTAATAAATATAGAATATGTTTCTTATGGTTTAGCCCATAGATTGTCTTATTATGTATGGTGACAAGGTATTACATTAATTAAAAAAAAAAAAAGAATTTCAAAAAGGTTTAAAACCTTTTCTTAAAGAGGTTTTACTTTTCTTGGAAGACCAAAGCATCCATTTAAATTAACTCATAGGAAGCATCTACATTAAGTATTTATCTAGTCATTCACATATATATCTTTATTGTTACAAAGAAAAATAAGGAGGAGGATAATATTTATTTGACATAGCTCTTAAAGGAGATAATGCTCCAAATATTTTGTGAATTATGGCAAATCATTATCAATCATAAGTGAAATTATGAATATGCACTTGTTTAAAAAATTGTTAATTTTTTTCTTAATAAAGTCTACAAATTTCTTTCCACTTCCCCTTAAATAAAACCCTGTTCTCTTCAGATTTATATAAATCACTCGTTCTCAAATTTTTAGTACTAGAATTCCATTATGTTCTTAACAATTATTGATAACCTCCAATAATTTTGTCTTTATGGATTATATTTGCTGATAATTTACCAAACTAGAAGAGAAAAGTAAGAAATGTTAAATAGGTATTTATTGTCATTTAAACTAATAACAATAATAAACATAATAATCTAAATAACATTTTATGAGAAATATTTTTAAAAATAAGTTATTGAAGAAAGTGGAATTGTTTTACATTAGTTGCAAATCTCTTTATTTTTTATTATTTTTATATACATATATTTTAAGAAACTTAGATTACATAAATGTTACACAAAAAATATAGGGGATTCCCATATGCCCCACTCCATAGATCTCCCACATATTCTTGCATTAGCAACTTCCTTCATTAGTGTGGTACATTTGTCACAATTGATGAACACATCTTGGGGAATTGCCACTAAACAATGATTATAGTTTACATTGTAGTTTACCCCTCTCCCGCACAGTTTTTGCAAGTTATTACATGATATACAATAGCCTGTATATGTCACTGAAATGTCATTCAGGATAATTTCCCAGTTCTCAAAAGCCCCCAAATTATACCTATTATTTCCTTTCCCTCCATTCAGAACCTCCATGGCCACTGCCCTCACATCCATGATAAAAGTTCTTCCATTGCTAGAATCACAACAAGTCTACAGAAGAACAACTGTAAGTCTACTCTAGTCCATCATTCATTTGCCAATCCTGAGGATTTTGTGATGGTGATGCCCACTCCACCTCTAACTGAGAGAGGTCTTGGGTCCAATGCGGCAGATGTTTGGGACTTTCTTGCTTGTAATTGCAGACTCTATCTTCATTGTCAGTCATCTTCTCCTTGTTAGTTGTCCTGGGTGAGTCCAATGAATTGGAGAGTAGGTGTTGCACGTCTGTTGAGATTCAGGGCCCAACTGGCACATGGACAGCCCAAAGATTTAAGTCTCTTGGAAATACAACTATCAAATCTAGTACTAGCTATAGGTTCAAATAGAGGGGCAGCAGAGCCATGTGTAGGGAAGACACAACTGAGTGCAACTCTATCACCTTGGGGAGTATAAATTCCAAAGAAGGGCCCACTGGCAGGGCACCAAACTCCTGAGCTGTCTGCCTTGACTATAGTGTCTAGATGTCTCCAGAGCCCTCAGTAGCCCCACTATTTGAGGTAATATTTACTTTGGCAGACTATGAGTTCCTGCTGAGATGTACGTAAGGGTAACCTCTGATATGACCTCCCAACTCACTTTGAAGTCTCTTAGCCATATAATCTCATTTGTCTTTACCTTTTCCCCCTTTTGGTCAAGGTCTTTTTCCAGTTGCATGCTACTTGGTGCTTGGTGGTAATCCCTTGGTGCCAGGGAGACTCATCCCTGGGAGTCATGTCCCATGCTGGGGGGACATTTATACACTGAGTTTTGGCTTAAAGAGAGGCCACATTTGAGCAAAATAGAGGCTCTCAGGTGGTAACGCTTAGGTACCATATAATACTATACTAAATTTCCATTTCAGAAGTAAAGGTTCATAAGTAAAGTCATCAATATCAAGGGCTCATCAGTGATCCATCTTCCTTCAGTAGTCTCTACCCTTGAAATCAGGGATTCTTGCTGTCCCATTAGAGAATGTGGCAGAGCTCCCTAGGATGGGAATTTGCTATTTCTTTGATTATTGTGTGGATCTCCTCCCACTTTGACAATGAAATCTTGAGCACATTCATATGCCTTATAGGTATGCCCCAGGTGAACCTCTTCCCATGCATCCCCTCTCTCTTACACCCCACAACAATAATCCTCCCCTGCCACAGCTGTAACCCTTCTGCGATCCAAAACTTCTTCAAAATTGAAGCCAACAAAATAACCAAATATAATTAATAGGAAAAAGATATAATAATGTTGGTTTAAAAAATAACGAATAAAATACAAATATTTTTAAAAGTTTTAAGTAATGAAAAAATAAAAATAAAATTATATAAAATATAAAATTAAATTTTTTTACCATTATGTCTTTCATCACTGTAAGATCTGTTGTCTTGCATGTATAGTGACATTTGTTTCCATTTATTCACCCAGAGTCTAATTTTTTTTCATTTTTTTCAGAGAAGCTTTATGTTACAGAAAAGTCAGGTACAGAATATAGGTGATTCCCATATACCCAACATCCTCTACCTTTTCCCCTTTTCCCTATTAATAACATTGTACATGTGGAAGGTACATTTGTTACAATTGATGTACAAATATTGCAACAGTGCTACTAACCGTGGTCAATGATTTACATTGTGGTTTACATTTTGGACTGTACACTTTTATTGATTTTGATGAAGCTTGACATGGTCTGTATCCATCCTTGCAAGATCATTTAGAACAATTCCATTGCCCGCAAAATGCCCCATGTTTGATATATTCTATTCCTTCCTCCCTCTCCCCTGGGGACCCATGGTAACTCATTGAAGGACCAGATTCATAGTTACTTGCAATCACATTAAGTGCTTGACATACTGGCCTGTCCTTCTCTATTAGGCATGTCTATGCTCTTAAGAGACTCCTTCCCCCTATTTGAGAACATAGCAGGCCCGCAGGATGGGAGTCCCATATCTTCTTGCTAATTATGTGAGTCTCCGCCCCCTGATACAGCATACTATGACAAGATGAATACTACATATTCCCTAGAAGCCTGCCCCAGATACGACCAGTCCCACATGCCCCCACATCCAACACCTTAAACCAGTAAACCCCCCCGCCATATTTGCCAAAAGAACATTCCTAACATTGTAGTTTCAACCACATACCTGTAAATCCCCAGAGTTCACATGCTCTCTTCCCCAACTTTTCCCACAATTCCATGGAGAGTCTAACCCACCCTCCACAACCTACCCCCCTAACAGATCAGCACCTCTCAGCCCAATAGCATCACTACACCACTCTTATGTCCATCCACTGCACAATTACACCCTTCCACCTTATCATAGATTTTGTCCATGTGGGCATTGATTCACAACTTTCTCCCTTTCTGTCTCCAGTAAACTTATCTACCAGACTCTAGCTCTGTGAGCCTGCTCAATATGCTTAATTCCTATCACTGAGGTTCTGCAATATTTGTCCTTCAGTATCTGGCTTGCTTCACTCAACATAAGGTTTTCAAGATTCATCCATGTTATCCCTTGTGTTAATACTGCATTCCTTGTTATAGCTGAGTAATATTCCATTGCATGTATGTACCACAATTTGCTTATCTGTTAATCTGTTGATGGACATTTGGGTTGTTTCCAAATTTTGGCAATAGTGAATAATGTCACTATGAACATTGATGTGCATATACCTGTTCATGTTCCTGCTTTCAATTCTTCTGGGTATATACCCAGCAGAGGGACTCCTGGATCATATGGCAGTTCTATAGTTAGCTTTCTGAGGAACCACCAAACTATCCTCCACAATGGCTGCACCATTCTACATTTCCAACAGTAGAGGATAAGGGTTCTTATTCTTCCACATCCTCTCCAACACTTGTAGTCCTCTTTTTTTTTTTTTTT
>JAQZBX010008401.1:0-48178 GCA_029593785.1 Cabassous unicinctus
ATGGGTCCCAAACAATTCAGTCACCCTGCAAGGCAAGATCCATTAGATTTCAAGGTCTGATATTCAGCTGTGGAACAATATTTTAATCTCCAAGACAGTTGAAGCAGCAGCCTCATGCCTTCCAAGTGCTTGTCCAGCAACCATGTGCTCTGCAAACCCTGGGGTCACCACCTCACCCTCTGATAACACTGGGGTGGTGGCCAGACTCATTGAATCCCCAGGGAATAGGCTCAACCCTCTAACAACAGTGAGGTGGAAGCCAGGCTCCACAAACCCAGGGGCACTGTTTCCAGCCATACAGAACAGTGGGATGGCAGCTCTCTTCCTGAACAATAGTGCAGAAGGCCACTCTACTCTGAGCACTGGGACAGATTCACCCTTTCCACATAAATGAGTAGGCCTGCTCTCTTGACCTGATAACATGTCTTCATTCCAAACCTCAGCTTCCATGGCTCTGGTCTTGAAGTGATTTTTCCTTCAGTCAGACCCTATTCTGTCCATTTTAATCTCAGCTCACTTCTCCGAAGCTCAGAGTTTTCCAAACTATCAAGTTCCATTTTTTTATGCCCAGAAATTCAGTTCTCAGCTTATCCTATTCCTCTCATATTTCACTATAAGCTGCAAGGAGAAATCAGGGTGCTTTTACCTAATTTAGTTTGGAAATTGCCTTAGCGAAATGTCCAAGTTCACCACTCTAAAAGTCTGCTGTCCATTTGACATTGGAACTCAAATTTGCCCATTTCTCTGCCACTGTAAAGCAAACATCTGATTTCCTACAGCTTCCAATAAAACATTTATCATTTCCTTCTAAGGCCTCTGTAGAAGTACCTTTAACATCCATATTTCTACCAATGGTATCTTCAAAGCAGTCTAGGCCTTTTCTATCATGCCCCTTGCAATTCTTCCAGCCTCTACACATTACCTAATTCTGAAGCCATTTCCACATTTTGATATTTGCAAAAGCAGCACCCAAATGGCTACAAGTTTTGTTTCAGTTTTCCAGGCTGCTTAAGCAAATACCATGAAATCCATTGGTTGAAACAATGGGAATTTCTCAGTTCATGGTTTTGAGTCTGGGAAAATCGCCAAATCCAGGAATCCTGAAAGCAAAGCTTCTCCCCCAAGGCTGTGGTGTTCTGGGGTTGGCTGCTGGCAATCCTTGGCCTTAACTTCTCACATGGCAAGGCACATGGTAGCATGTCTTATTCACTTTCTTCTCCCATGGGTTTTCTTGATTTCAGCTTATTTCCTATGGCTTTCTCTCTCTCGGCCTGAATTTCATTCTCTTATATAGAACTCAGGATTAAGACTCATCTTGATAGAGGTGATGAAATAGCCTAAACTGAAACTGAAATAGCCTCATCAAGAGATCTTATGTACAATGGTTTCACATGCACAGGAATGCATTAGATAAAAAACATTTTTCTGCAGTACAAAAAGATTCAAAATACTTTAGTGACCAAAGAAGAATAAGACAAACATTGAAGGTCAGCCAAGGGAAAAGTACCTGAAATACAGAATATTGACAATTCTTCACCATTAAAAGATTATCTCTTAATCGTGTGCCCAAATACAGTGACAACCTCTGGTTGTTGATGCCCAAGTTTAAAGAGAACCTGCAGAGCCCACTATATTTTCAAGTGAGTAGAAATTCCAGGTTTCCACAGTGGTTCACTATTATTTTCAAAAAGAATCCAATAGCATAAGCTCTCTATAATAGTTCATGTATAGTTCCCTCACACATATATAGTGTTGATAATAGAGAAGCAGTGTGTAGGTGGGTTATATTGGAACTTTCTATTTCCTGCATGATTTTTCAGTAAACTTTACAACATCTCTAATTAAAATGATGTATCATCCTCTAAAAGGATAACAGGTTATGTTGACTTTAGATTTGATAAGGCAAAGAAAAACTGTTGTCTTTTCAAATGTAACTACTAAAAGAATATAAAAATAGAGCATATATTCTGAATAAATCAAAGAGACAAGATTGAACAAAAACTATGACTCCTAATGGAGACATTCAGTAGAAAAATAACAGCGTTGAACTGTGAGAACAAATAGAAACTGAAGAGAAAGAAAGAAGATTAAATTTAAACCTGAACAGTAACTACACTCATATAAATGTTCCACTTAATCAACATTTTCAAAAGAAATTTTAAAAAGCTCTGTGGGTTTTATTTTAAAATTCATCTAAGGGAGAACTGGCATAGCTCAAGTGGTTGAGTGCCTGCTTCCCTTGTACAAGGCCCTGGGTTCAATCCTAGGTACCTCAAAAAAATTTTTTTAAGACAAACAGCAAATTTGGCAGTAAAACTTGGATTTTATATAATTGCAGAAAAACACAAATATCAGTAAATTTTGTGTCAGTATGTCAACAGCAAATACAATAAACATTAAGGAAACAGTACCAGAAATGTAGTGTCCTTTCATACTATTGAAATGTTTAAAATCCCAGAAAAACATAAAAAATTAAAATTGATGTGCACCTACTTGCTGGCTTTCACAAATTGACAAAATTATAGTATGTAAGAGCCAAACCCAAATCCTAACATGAGATTTTGGTACTACTCTCTCAGTAAGTGATAAAATAAGAAGAAAAATTATCAACAAGGATATAGATTACTTCATTATCAAAAATAATAAGTTTTGGGAAGCAGTTGTGGTTCGAGTGGTTGGGCACCCGCCTACCATATGGGAGGTCCCAGGTTCAGTTCCTGGTTCCTCCTAGGGAAGATGAGCCAGACAGTGAGCTGATGCAACAGATTGGCATGACAGGCAGGTGCAGTGAGCTTAGAAAATGATATGAAACAATTAGATGATGCAATGAAGAGACACAAGGAAACACAATGAGAGACACAAGAAGCAGGGATTGGCGGTGACTCAAGCCATTAGTTGCCTCCCTCCCACATGGTACATCCTGAGTTTGGTTCCCTGTGTCTCCTAAAAAAAGAAGATAAGCACAGAACAAGCAGACAGCAAGTGCAAATGAGGCAGGGGAGAAATAAATAAATAAAATAAATCATTTAAAAAATAATAAATTTTACTTAATGAATACTTTCACTTAGCATCTATATAAAACACTGCAAACAGAAAAATACACCTCTTTTTCATAAACTTAAGAATCTGCTGGTCTGAGGCAGAAGAAGGGGGATATTAGGGGTTAACCATGGTTATCCTCTCAGAATTGAAGTTGGCTCTAACCAGGGAAGAAAGGAGGACCCAAAGGAGAAGGGGTCAGATAAGCATAAGTTGTGAAGGATGGATGTGACGTGGAAAGAGAGAAGTCAAGAAGGGCCGCAAAGCTTTAGCCTGAACACTAACCAGGATGGAAATGCTGTACATAGAAAAGGGAAAGACTAAGAAGGAGGAGGATTGGGAAGGAGTCCAGAGTTTGGTGTTTGCATGTTAGACACAGAAGTGGGATGTCCTGGATACAGCTCTGTGTAAATCTGGACTGTGTGGAAAAGTTTGTGTTAGATAAATGTAGTTAGTACTCATGCCAGTATAGATGGTACTTAAAGCCAAGAGAGATCACATGATCAGTAAGTGAATCAATTTCTGAAGAAGGATCTAGGTCCAAGTTTGAAGCCCTGGGGAAAAACTAATGCTGAGAGATTTTTGGAAGAAAACAGAAATCAACACAGGAGACAGAGATGGAAAGGCCAAAGAGTCAAGATGATGAAAAGAAAAAGGAGAATGTGGTAAACCAGAAGTGAGTGATGTCAGCACTTCAAGAAGTACAGAGGAACCAAATGCCCTAAATGCAGCTGATATGATACAGCAATTAGTGTCTATTACCCAGGAGAAAGGAAAATATATCCTTATATAAAGGACATGTACATGGATACTCATAATATCTTTAGGCTGTAAAATCCCAAAGTTGAAAGACAAAAAATATCCACCGAGAGGAACATGAATACACATTTTGTAATATAAGCATTCAATGTCAAAGGACTCAATGATAAGAAACAAGAGAACTGCTCATCCAACAAACAATTAAGGAATTTCAATACAATATTTTGAGCACAGGATCCACGTGCCAAAATGTAAAGTCCAATTTATTTCATTTTCATGAATTTCAGGATGTGGCAAAACTGATGTATGAGGATAGAAAATCAGAATGAGGGTGAGTATGTTCAGAGGAGAGTACTGACTGAAGCATACAGGGATTATTTTGCAGGTTAATGGAAGTGATTCATATCATGATAGGTTAATTGGTAGTTAAAATCGATACATTTAACTGTATTTAAATTTTACATCAATTTTAAAAGAACAATAAGAAAGAAAGAAGAATATTCTTAAGAATATAATGGAGATAAGCACATTTTGTTTTCAGTATCATTCCCCCACTGACCCACCTCACTGATTAGCAGCTGGGCTGTCAGTTACTTGTGGATTCCAGGCAGAATGTTGGGGAGTTCTCTGGGGTTTGTTGTGGATACAGGGTTACTGGTCAGAGTCCTGTGGTGGCATCAGTGCCATGGAGGGCTGTAGTGCTCTGTGGGGCTTGTCTTTTGAAGGATCCTGGGGACTCTTTGAGAGGTGGTGACGGAGTGCAATGACACTAGTCCATACCTCCCATTCTACAGCTTCCAGTGGGATGCAGGGTTGTTTCAATCTTTTGTCAGTATTTTGCTGGGTCTCCTATCATTCAGACTTGAGCAGTCTGTTAGAAGCTGACTTTATAGAAAATGTGAAAAGCAGCTTGCAGACACACTAGCTACCCTGATGGATGAGAAATGTCCATTTTTTGATGAGATGAGTGCTGCTCATAAGAGGTATGTAGAGACTAAGTCATCTTTAGGGGATGCTAGGCTAGAGAAAGCATCTTTACAAATGCCCAGCCTTCTTGACACCTACACAAAGGCTAACGGAATGACAGCAATATTGATGGAGGAATTACGTTTGGTGGTCCTAGAACTAAAGGAAAGGAGATCCAGATGTTCCAAACAAGAAGATGAGATGAAGAAGATGCTGAAAGAACTGGAGTCCCAGGAAGAGGTCATGAGATCCACCACAGCACCAGGCACTTTTCCGAATTCAGTGTGTTTGGAAACCCACTCCCTGAGAGTCCCTCTTACTGGAGAGGGCCTGGGTCTTAAAGCAAAATTGCTTCTGTTCCATTCAGGCCTCCTGAGCCAAAAGGCTGCAATGCCCTGTCCAATTCCATCTGAGAGTCTTTGATGCCAGTGGATTAAAGGAATCCCCTCCTTGGGCAGATGGCCTCCATCATCACCTCTTGCACACACTCCCACTGCCTCACGCATCCCTCCCTTCTGCTTTTCATTAAAATGACACACCTCATAGGAAACCTGAGGGAGCAGCAAAGTATTTCCCAGGGAAACAACTGGCATCACTAAGATTATAATTCTAGTCACGTATAATGATGCTATAGAAACCAGAGGTTTCTAATGACTACCTAGGAAAGCAGCCAGTGACACTCAGGATTTGAGGAATCCACATGACATAAATGAACCAATAAAGTACCATGACTTCTAAACACACAAGTGATTTCCTCCATGGTCCATTCCACCTTCAATGGACATGAGGTACACACCAGAAATGTGGGAATTTCTCTTTACAGATACACAACATGAAAGAAACTAATACTAATGATGAGACTGTTAATATACTTAAAACACTATTTAAGGGACTTCTGTATAGGTTAAGAAAATGTAGAATTTGCCTAAATATGTAATATATGAAAAATGAAAATTAAAGAAGTTTTCTCTCTTGGGAGGAAGGTAAACATTATATTTACAAATAGCTTCATATAATTCAATGGTACAATAAAAAATAAGAAAAGATAAAAATTTAAAAGTGACATATTCACATGGAGATGTTTATATTCCCATGCAAGATTGCTGCAGTATGAGTTCTCTAAGCAGGAAGAAATCGCTCTTGGACAATATCAGAAAATCTACTCTCCCTATCCCTCACCCATCTCTCACTTCTGCTTTCCATTTAAATGACATACCTCAAAGGAAAGCTAAGGGAGCAGCAAGAGACTACTCTCCCAGGGAAACAGCTGGCATCCCTAAAATAATAATTTAGTCATACAGAATGATCCAGTGGCAGACAGTGAGCAAAAACTGGAGTTTCTAATGATTACTGAGAAAAGCAGAAAGTGACACTCAGCACTTGAGCATCCACATGACATAAAGGAACCAAGAAATCACCATGACTTCTCCCTGAAATAGAGAAAGAAATCTGGGCTTGGTTGTGAGTAAAGATCAGTTATGATAAGAAAGAAAATCCTTGTCACTGTGGCGCTGATATTCTAGGAGAGAAAGGAAAATTTGAAAAAAATTTAAAGAAAATACATCGCATGTCAGGAGATGTAAAGGGTGCTGGAGAAGAATAAGCAGGGAAGGGAGGCAGTGCAGATTGTGGAGGGAAGGGGAGAACTTATGGAAGAAGACATCAGGCAAGCTCTACCTGAGGAGAGGGAATCTGAGCAGTGAGGGTACCTGGCATGAGCATTGAAGGATGAGGGGCCAGAGCAGGTGATAGCACTCAGTAGGGGTGATGAGCATGAGGGCTGTGAGGACCAGCCAGGGTCCAGAGTGGCTGGAACACAGTGAGTCACAATCAGGGTTAAGGGGCTAAAGGCTGACATGTGCCAGATGACTGAGAACATTCATTATAGAAGAGAAAAGAATTTTAATTCAAAATGACATTGACTGCAATGTAGAGGAAAAGGTAGATCAGAGAGACCAAGTTTTTACTCTGACAGTGACTTTATGTTGACCATGGTGATGGCCAGAGCCAAGTGGGTGCTGTGTAGATGAAGATTCAGTGACAAGGTCAGATCAGGACATGAGTCCTGATGACTGCTGGTGCAAGAGAAGTCAGGAGATATGAGGTTATCAATGAGAGTTTGACCTGAGCATCTGAATGAGGGGTGGCTTCCTCCATGAAACAGGGCTGGCTGGCAGAGGAATGTATTTGGTGGGAAATTAGATTGAGATTATCTGTGAGGCAGGAGATTTCATATTCCCCTTAGTCATCACATTGCAAATAACAAGTGCTGAGAATGATAGAAGCAACTTGGACACAGAGGTGAACACAAATGCAGTTATAGATTTAATGAATCATCACTGATAGCTGCGAGTTTAACAGAGATTTCCAAGGAATAAGAAGTTTCCCATTGTTAATATCATGAGTCTGCTTATGGCCAAATCCCCGCTTAGCATTCCCCATCATCAACGACATCAAAAGCTGCCTCACCAGTCTAATTATACCATGTAATGGCTTGGGTTTTGCAGACTCCCTCCCCAGTCACTTTCCCTACCATGTGCCAAAACAGCTCAGGTAGTCACAAATCCCTGAACAGAGCTAAGGATTTGCCCTGAAACATCCCACATATTCGTGGTATGGGAAGGAAGAAGGAAGGGCTGTTCTTGCCCTTGGCTAATAAAAGGTCGTGTCAACCAAGGTATTACCTGGGATACTATCTCTTCCTGGGATTTGGCTTTGATGTCTGGAGATCTGACTCCAGGTCCAATGTGTTCCCCACTATTTATATTACCCAATGTTGTATTTGAAAATAATAGAGGGTAAAAATTTAAAAATGATTAATTCACATGGAGATGATTTTATTGCCATAGAAATGTGCTGCAATATGAGTTTTCTAAGCAGGAAGAAATCCCTCTTGGACAATATCAGGAAATCTATACCACTGCTCCCCTCATTGCTCTCTCACTCCTGCTTTCATTTCAACTAACACACTTCAAAGGAAAGCTTATGGCATAGCAAGGAGCTCCTCTCTCAAGAAAGCAGCTGACATCACTAAAATAAATAATTTAGTCATATATAATGTTCTGGTGGTAGACAGTGAGTAAAAACTGGAGGTTTCTAATGACATTTGAATTATTCTGCTTATTGCAATGATGGATAGAAGTCATCATACATTTGGTCAATATCTATAAAATTGTGTGGTATAAAGTATAAATCATAATGTAAACTATACACCATGCTTAGTAGCAACGCTTCAACATGTGTCCATCAATTGTAATGAATGTACCACATTAATGAAAGATGTTAATGTGGGAAATTGTTGGGGGGAGGGGGTTGGATATATAGGAATCCACTATATTTTTTGATGTAACATTTATGTAATCTAAAGTTTCTTTAAAATTAAATTTAAATATTTAATAAATAAAGGGCATGTGGAAAAATATGAAAATTTTTGATGGACACAGATGCTGTGACAAAATAGAACAGGTGACTGGGATGGAGAATGGAGGAGGAGAGTGCTATACCAGAGGTCATGTAGTGGTCTCTAGGACAAGTTGGTGAGGTTATTAACTATCTTAAGGAAAGTGGAAATCCAGTTTTATAATTTTTTTCTCTTTTTACACTAGCAAAATAAAGTTTAAGTGCCTACCAAAACATACTACATAATTTTATGACATTCTCACTAGGAATTGAAATTTACATTTGCATGGAATTCATGGGTTTTCTTTCTTTTAATTCCCTAATGTTAGTTTTGTTCTGACTGATTATTGTTGTATTAGTCAGCCAAATACATGTAAAGTACCAGAAATCTGTTGGTTTTCATAAAGGGTACTTATTTTGGGGTAGAAGCTTACAGTCACAAGGCCATAATGAGTGTTGTAGAAAGATGACTGCGGCTCTCTGTGAGGGATCAGCCTTCCTCTTTTTTTTTAAATATACTTTTTATTTTTTAAGATATTTAGTTTACATAAATGTTATATAAAAATGTAGGGGATTCCCATATGCCCCACTTCCTACACCTCCCATATTTTCCCACACTAACATCTTTCATTAGTGTGGTACCATTCATTACAATTGATGAAAACATTTTAGAGCATTGCCACTAAGCATGGATTATAGTTAACATTGTAGTTTACACTCTCTCCTGCACAATTTTGTAGGTTATGACAACATATGAAATGGCCCGAATGTGTCATTGTAATGTCATTCAAGAAAATTTCCACATCCCCAAAATACCCCCATACTTCACCTGTATTTCCCTTTCCCTGCCCTCAGAACCTCTAGTGGCCACTGCCTCCACATGAAAGATATAGTTTCTTTCATTGCTAGAATCACAATAAGGCTATAGTAGAATATCAGTAAGTCTACTTTAGTCCATAGTTCATTCCCCAATCCTGAGGATTCTGGGATGGTGTTGCCCACTCCCCATCTAATTGAGAGGAGGATTTGATCCCATGAGACAGATGGATGGGACTCGCTTGCATTTGTAGATTCTCTTGGTTCCTTGGGATGGTCATTGTCCATCATCATCTCCATGATTGTTGTCCTGGGGAGGGGGTCCAATGAACTGGAGAGTAAGTATCACAACTCCATTGAATTTCAGGGCCCAGCCAGCACTGGACAACCCAGAGATTAAAGTCTCTTGGACGTACACCTACAAACTCCAGCATCAGCTACAGCAGCCTTCACCTTAAGGCTCCATGGTCCCAGCTTCTTCCCATCTTAATTGTAGGCTGGCAAAAGGTTTGTTTCCCTCCCTGGGGCTTCTTTCTCATTGGGATCAGCTGCAGCTGTAGGCTATCAGGCTCATCTCTCTTCCCAGGGCCTCTGCTGTGTCTATGGAGCTGTTTCTTTTCCTCTGTGTTCTTCTCTGTATGTCTACTTCCATGTGTCCTTGATTGAGCATCAGTTTACATAACCTACCAAGGAGGGGCAGGGACTCAAGCCTGCAAGGCCTAATCTTAACATAATTTAATCAAAGCATCTCAGCTAAATCTAATGCTCAAAGGGCATCACACCCAAAGGAACAGACCAGTTTACAAACATAATCAACTTGTATTTTTAGAATTCATAAATTGTTAAAAAACATTTCCAAGAAAGAAAAAAGAAGCATGAGAAACATGTCTTGGTTAAAATTCATAAATATACTTAAGAAAAGAGTATTCTTTGATTAAAATATATAATTTTTGTTTTTATGACTAGCTGCACTTTTTATAGGTAGGTATTTCCCATGTTGCATTAAACACTCTGAGGCAGTGGATATCAATTCTTTCTGCACAATGTATTCATCTAGGGAACTTTCAAAATTCTGATGCCTGAGTCCCATCACCAGATATGCTGATCTGAGCTTTTTTGTGTTGGCGTGTTCATTCAGAGATTTAAAGGGCCTCCTGGTGTTTTCTGTAGGGTATCAATGTTTGCAAACACCTTCTCTAAGGAGTGGAGACCCAAAATAGTGCCTTGTTACTCATGTATGTATGGAACCTGGGTCATCAGCATCAGCATCACCTGGAAGCTTGGTAAACAAGAAAACAAAAGAAAAAAAACAGTATCATAGACCCCAACTGAGACAGACTGAGTCAAGATCTGCAATTTAACAAGATCCCATGTTACATATGCAAGATAAAGTTTGAGAGATTCTAGATTCCATACCACCAAGCTAAAAACCAATGAAAAGCAAGGAGAATACAGCCACTGAATGATTTAATTCATAAACAAATACATGTCTGTTCAAAAGAGAAAACAGATATTGCCAAGAGAGACTGTCCCAGGGAGTTTGCAAGCTTGTAATGTTTAAGGTACCTTGATGATGGTGCTAAACAAGCCATTTTCCCAAAGCTTTTCCCTTCTGTTGGCTCAAAATAAAGTATTCTTCTTTCAAATATTGAAAATACAGTGAGGCCTAGGATGACAAAAAGCAGTGTTCTGCCTTTTCTGTTTCTCCAGAGTTTGCAGCCCCACTTCCTGGAGCTAACAGTTTCTAATTATTTTTACTCTTCCTGTGTATATTGACAATTTTTGATGATATGTTTAAAGTGTTATCATTCCCAATTTATGCTCAATGTATTGTCTTCTTTATGGCGTTCCCACAGCATATCTTTCCCTTTTAGAAACTCATTCATTCCAATACACTGTCTCAGTTTCACACCTACAAAAATAAATACCACACAGTGGGTTGACTTAACCAATGGGAATTTATTGGCTCCCAGCTTCAGAGGATAGAAGTCTTGCTCACTCCCTGGGTAGGTAGCATTCTGGTTGACAACTTGTGTCCTTAGTTTTGCCTTCATATAGTGATGTCTTCTCCTTTCTCTTCCAGGTTCCTCTTGACTTCTGGCTTCCAGCTCCTCCATAGGGCTTTTTCTTTATAATCCCTCCAGTAATTGGATTAAGGCCTACCCTATTTTAGTGGGTCACACATTAACCAATGCTGGTGTGGAATCAGAGAAATGGGAACTATGGTACACTGTTGCTGGGAATGTAAAATGCTGTAACACCTATTTTAAACCACATGGTGTTTCCTCAGAAACTTAAATATAAAACTACCTTATGACCTGTTAGTCCCACATCTACATATATTCCCTGAAGAACTGAAAGCAAGTACTGGAACAGATACTTGTAAGCCAATATTTATAGCAGCATTATTCACATTAGTCAAAAGATGGAAGCAATCCAAGCGTCCTTCAATGGATGAATGGATAAACAAATAATGTTTATACAAACAGTGGAATATTATTCAATTGTAAAAAGAATGAATTCTGATAATGCAAAAAGGATGAACTTGAAAATACCATGTTGAGTGAAATAAGAAAAACACAAAAGACAGATATTGTATGATTCCACTTATATGCAATAAGTAAAATATGCAAATTTACAGATTAAGAGGTAAAGTGCAGGTTATCAATGCCAGGGGAGAAGAATGGTGAGTTAATGCATCATGAGAGCAGGGTTTCTACTTGGGGTGATGGAATGTTTCAGCAATGCATGGTGGTGATGATAGCATAACATTGTGAATGTGATTAATGACACTGAATCATATGTTAGGGAATAGTTGAGTTGGGAACATTTATTTATATATATTTTGCCACAACTAAAAAATGAGAGACTAAAGAGACCGGGCAACTAAATGTAATATATGGTCCTGGACTGCAACCAATAATGGTGAAGCAAATGCCCCAAGGGAATTATGAGACCATTGAAAAAATTTGAATATGGAGTGTATTCTTTATATCAATGTTATTTTTCTTGAACTTGTTGTATGTGGTTAAAGTGGTTATTAGAGTACAGTCCTTGTCCTTAGTAAATTATGATGGAAGTGTGATGTGTTAGAGGAGCATGATTTTAGCAGACTGTTTTCAAATATTTAGAAAACAGACTAAATGATAGATACCTATAGGATAGAAGTATATATAGACAGTTGATAGATTAGATAGATAGATAAGTAGATAGATAGATAGATAGACAGACAGAATGATTTTACTTGTTGCAAAATCCTATAGCTGATAAATCTGGGTATCTGCCTTGGGGTTATTTTGGAGTTCTGTTTTCTTTGCATCTTGCCTGTAAATTTGATGTTATTTCAAAGTGAATGCTTAAAAGAATTAAAAAGCATTATTCTCCTGTATAACAGTTACACTAATTTATTTTAACTTCCATTAATGCTGTGTGTTTACAGAAGAGATGTATGTGGGAAGTGCTTCACTCATTAACCATGTTGGTGTCCTTTGGACATTCATCAAGATGACCCTGAATTAATAATAATATGCACTATGTTTAAGAAATCAGTGATCTTTGATGATATAGCTATAGATTCCACCGAGGAAGAGTGGCCCCTGCTTGGCAGATCCATGAGAAAGCTGTTCAGAGATGTAATGCTGGAAAATATTAGTCATCTGGTCTCTGTAGGTGATTCTGTCAACATTGATTTTCATATATACTCACAAAAATCCAGAGGAGCATCTCCATATTCCACTGCTCTCCTTGCACCGAATGTTTCATAGCACTTAAACCTATATGAAGGAAATTTCTTTCTTATTTATTTAACTGTAATTTTTCACCTTACTAGAATATAGTATTCCTCACCACAATATAAAATCTTTTTCCTACTCAATCTTCAGTACCCAGAATGGAGCTGGGAAGTGAATGAATATTTTTTGAATGAATACATAATTGGATTAGGGACTGTTCATTTTCTGCTCTTAGATCTAAGGTGGGTCTGATACCAGTGTGGTAAAAATAAGAATCACATCCTTTTCCATGTATTTGTATAATATTCTGGTGGAACTTAAGTTTATTGGATTCATTTTAAAAATAAGTTAATTTCTGTCTGATTTAAATCATTGAAGATTCTACACAATGTCATTGAACTTGGACATAGACATCTTCACCCCAAGGACCGGAGTTTCTTTGTCATGGTGCCAGTCCTGGACTGCATTTCTATGTTCATGGTGGTGTTCCTAGATAAACCTCCAATAATCTGTGTTTTTTTTATCTTGGTAGACAGCCCTTTCCTTGAAAATCATGCACTCCTCTCAGCAAAGAACTCACAATCTATGTACAGGGTATCTATCTGCAAATCAGATTTGATTTCCCCATTGGAGCAAGGAGACAATCTGTGGAGGGAAGGAAGAGGATTTCTCCAAGGCAAGAGTCCAGGTGAGCTCAAGGAACCTGTTCTTCAATATGAGAAGGAGCCTGGGAAGTGAGCTTGACCTTGGTTGTATCAACTGCAGATTTCCTTGAATGATATTTTCTGAAATGACACTGAGGATATTATGGGAAAATTGTAAAGGTAATATAATTATATCTGCATTATCCATTTCTATTCATATGTCTCTCTGTAAATACCTTGGCCTCAGGAAAGGAATCCACATATTCATATTGCAGTTAACAATTCTATAATGGCATTTGTCCTGGTCCTCCACTGTGAAGAATTCCCCTCTTTATGTCCCCAACATCCCATCTTTATTTTATTTTTCTCTTATTTTAATCCAGAAAATCCTTCCCAATTGGCAATGTTCTAAAATGTTTTTCGAGAAGCTGGTTTACTCCTCCATTTCTTGTTTTTATGCCATTTAGGGGCTGTTTTAGTCATTGTTCCCCATAGAAACACAATCAACAGGATATATATAAATATTAAGATATTTCTTATAGGAATTTGTTTGTTTGGCTGTGGGAACTCACTAAGTCATAATACTATAGGCCAAGTTTCAAAGTTGAATCTTTGATACCTGTGAAGTTGAACTCCCCAGGTGAAACTGGATAATTGAAGTAAAGGCAGAAATTATTCTTTCTGACTCTTGAAATATTCAGTTTTTTTAATGAACTCCCAGTGATTGAATGAGACTAGCTGCATTGTTGAGAGCAATCTCCATTGATTTTAGATGCAATCAACTATAGATACATTCAACTGATTGTACATGCATATCCATCTTTGAAATAATTCCATGGTAGCAATCAGGTCAGGGATTGTTGGACTTAAGAACTGGAAACCATATTCCAGCCAAGTTGCTACATGAAATTAACCATCTCAAGGACAAATATTTGAAATATACTTACTTTGGCTCTCTGTCAACATTTTCATCCTACTAATATTGCTCTATAAATTTACTATATGCAATGATTCCAGGCAGGGAAAGAGAGGTTTAAAAAAAATGATAGCCATGCAAAATAACTAAGAGGGACACCTCAACCATTATATCAATGGTAGGTTTCATGGTGTGAAAACTCGTCAGCCAAATAGGAATAAGTCATGAATTCAGTATAAGTATCTGACTGCATTTAGAGTTTGGAACAAGCACTGTCCCAGGAAAAAGTATTGGATAATTTGAATTTAGAGAAGAAATTGACTTGAACTGAAAATTTTAACATCAGTTCCTATGACATTACATTTGAATAAGCCTGGCTCATAGACCTAGATTTTGGAATATAATGTATTCATGAAAGTCAATCATATAGTTCTGCAGTTGAGCTGCTCCAAAATAGAAAATTTAGTTGCATGTGAGAGAGCAATTCACTATGCAGTAACTGACATGGGAAAGGTATTAAGAGGAGACTCACTAAAAGATCAGCCTAGAATTCATATGTAGAGAAATTAATGATAAAGGCTTGTGAGCCCAACCTTAACCACCTCTCATCTCCTTACCAACAGCAGAGATCTCAAACTGGAGAGGAAAATTTTGAATGTGATGATTTCACATTAGGTTTCCCTGAGAGTTCCCCACTGACTCACATAGAATAACTCACTTGTATAAAGAGCCCTGTTTCACCAGTCAATGTGGAAAAATGCTCAGGAAATGGCCATCCTTTAATCAACTTGAGCACATTCACATTGGAGGGAAATCATATGAATGTCATTTATGTGGGGAAGCCTTTAGTTTATACTCTAAACTCAGACAACATGAGCATCCTGGTTTGAGTCTTTCGTAAGAACTCAGAAAATCTTACTTTTAAAGTGAACTCATTCTTATTCCTGTAAACTCTTTTTAGATGGGACCTTTCAATTAGTCTGCAGGACTCAGGGTTGGTATTAATCCTTTTACTATGTCCTATATAAATAGAGGAGATGGCAGAGAAAGAGAGCCACCATTTTACACTGCCTCATGAGAGAACATTGCACGATCACCTGCAGCAACAGAAAGACAGAGAAACCAAGGGGCTGAGAGAGGCTGGAGGGTGGAATCAGCAGAGCAGCCCAAAGCTGAAGCAATGAGGCCTATAAGACAGGGGAAGAGATGAGCCATTTGCCTGATCACCACAGCTGAGCTCAAGGAGAAAGGAAGCCAGGGACAGAGCAGCCAGAGGAAGGTGTCCAGGATCACCAGCAGCTGACCTTTGGTGAGAAAGAATCTCCACTGATGCCTTGATTTGGGCATTTTCATGGCCTCAGAACTGTAAGGTTTTCTCTTAATAAATCCCTACTGTAAAAGCCAACCCATTTTTGGTATATTGCATTGGCAGCCTGTGGCAAACTGAAACAATGAGAAAATTTATGTTGGAGAGAAGCCACTGTAATGAATGTGGGAAAGTACTAGAGAACTGATATTTATAGAACTTACAGTGGAGAGAGACCCTATAAATCTAGTGAACATGGGAAGCACCTAGCCGGGTTGCTAATTTGTATTCCTATACAAGAGCTCACAAGAGAGGAACCCTGTTTCTGTAATCAGTGTCGAAGGGCCTTCATTTATCCTTCATCCTTTAGTCAGTATATTTCAATTCACACTAGAGAGAAGCCACAAGAATGCCATGTACATAGGAAAGCCTTTCACCAAAACTCTGTCCTACCATGATGTGAGAGAACTCACAACATAAAAGAATCAAATGTAAAAGAGTTATCAGTCATGGTATCAACCTCGAAACAAACCAGGGCACTCACACAGGGAAGATATTCTATAGCAATGTAATCCATATGGAAATGCATTTATTTAATAAAAAAAATTCCTTAAATGATAAGAGTAAACTCCACTGGAATCACATAAACATTCAGCAGAGCTCCAGGTTTGATGTGCATAAGAGAACTCAGAAAAGGAATAATTCCAAAACAGGAAATAAGACACGATATATTTACTAGAATTTTAAAGCATCTTGGGGAATACCAGATAATTCAATCAGGAGAAGGCTTTCATTGACATACATATGAGAATTCTTTTACTCATAGACCAACTCTTGTAAAATATATGAGGATTCACACTCTTTAATATACCCTCAGTGTCATTTGTGAAGGATACTCCTAAGTGGTCATGCATTTCTTAGTCAATATTAAAGTTTTCATGCTGAGGAGATAGCAATCTTAATATTAAAGTGGAAAACCTTCACATGGATTTCCCTTCCCAAAACTCAAAGTAGGAATTAAAGAAAAAACAACTTCCAGCACTCTTTAACCCAGAATTCATGCAATAATTCAGAATTTTTCCTAGTGTCTGTTAAAATAATTGAGTGTGAAGTGATCTGGGAATGCTTTATGTGGTATTTTGTGAAAAGTAATAAGAAATGAGATTCAGCTCTTTTTAATATGTTCATACTTTGAAATATGTAAGTACTAAAAATTGGTCCTGAAACCTATGTTACTCATGTCCTAGGTTTTTTCTTTAGCTATAAATATAGTTATAAAGACTTTGAAGAATGAGAAAAATCATTTTTACTGTTTATGGAGAATGCAAAATGATGTCTCTTAATTCTTATATATTTATATATACTTGACAAGTATGAATGAAAATCTGGATAAGTAAATATGCACAAATAAATCTAATGGTTCATAAATTATGCTTTAAAATGTGATGCAATATTTCCATCTTCCTTTAAAACAAATGAATTTTTCCAAAAGAAAAAGAGGTGAGTCTTCAAGGATTATGGGTACATTGGCAAAAAATGTCCCCAGAATTCTAAATCTGGCACTGGCTAATTCCATATATTAGGATTTTATTGCCAAAGAGCAGAGAGTTCACAGGAATTTAGGAAATGGAAGAATATTGCAGATGTAGAGAGTTTCATGTTTTCAGAATACCTTATATACTTACAATAATTAACCTCAAAATACTGACCTTTGGTGATCACTTTTTAAAGTCTTCCCCTCAAAGTTACAGAGATTAATTAGACAAAAAACCCTAAAAGGGTAATAACATTGAAGCAGAAAGAGCTGGCCATGCAGAATGTCTATTTTGTCAGTTAAACCTGCATGAAAGCTCTCTGAGGAGAAGTAGGAGCTGCAGAGTAATTCTGACCCCCATTCCAATAAAGCGTTTCTACTTCTTAACAAAAGCATTGTTTATAGCCTTGATGTCCATTGATCATTAATGGATTATTGTATGGGTCCAAGGTTTGTCTAAAGTATTAGATTATACCAGCACCATATTTGCAAGGGAGAGGCCCAAACACTCATCTTATCCTCAAGGGAAATGAAACTCACAAGTGATTGGGGATTATTGACCTAAATGTGTTGTGAAGGAGAAGGATTATCACTCTAAATCACCTTATTTACTCATGCATCAAACATATATTAACAATAGTTTATTGAGTGTAACAAAGTTCGAGACCCTGGGTTGTTCTTGATATTGAGTGGTAAGTGATTCAATGTCACTTCATGGTGAGTTTGAGAATTTCAGTGTTAATCAAGAAAGATCCAGGAGATGTCAGAGTAACAAACAACAAACTTTATTGGATATCATTTGGATAGGGTTTCATGAGAGAAGAAGTTCCTCCCAACAAGAGATCTTCCAGAGTCAGTGTTGTGAGGACACCATCCAAAAGAGGTACAGGCCAAGGAAATACCCAGGTGAGAGGATCATGAGAGAGGTGGCTTACATGTGTAGGTGATGTCACTCAGCAGCAAGGTGGGAAAACTTTTGGTCAGAGAATTCCAAGTGGCAACAGCAGTTTGGGTTTTTTATACCTCCAGGCATTGGTTAACTGATGTTGGATGCAGTTCTGTGGGATATGGAAAGTAGGCAGGCTCTAAATGGCTTAAAATGCATATTTGGCCTAAATTTAAACTATTGGATAGGTCAGAGTTGAGTGTGGTGTCAGCATGCTTTTTGATAAATGGTCCTTCTCTACAGTGAAGAAGTAAATACTATGGGAGCCTCAGGAACCATTTATACAAGTATCCATCCCCTGGTCCCATGTTGTATTATGATCTTAGATGTACTTATTTTGTAATTGCTGAGTTTGGAAACAGTGATAAAGCATCCTACTGACCCAGAATTCAATACAAATTCTAGGTATTCAAATCCTAATCACAGCCATTCTGCCCTCTGAGTGAGGGAAAAGCCAGGAGAATAGATTTTAAAAAGAGAACATTTTGATTTGTTCAATCTGCCTATAGTATGGCATCATGGACTCTTTTGTACAATGTCCCTGCTTATTTGTAAAACTTGATGAGTGTTGTCTACCCACATGTAGCAAGATGCTTTAGTAAGTTCACTGACCATGGATGGCTTCAGTGTCCAATAAGTAATCTAGGGTTATGAGTCCACCTACCACCATGGATTCTAAAGAACAAGGGGATTCATCCAAGAAATCCAGTCATTGGGCCATTTGTTTAATTTGCAGAAATAAGTCCTTGGACATGCCTACCTATTGTTGTTGTTGTTTTTAGGAGGTACCGGAGATTGAATCCAGGACCTTGTACATTTGAAGCAGGTGCTTAACCACTGAGCTACATGCACTCCACAATGAGAGTTGAGTTTTTCATTTTTTTAAGGAGTTATGGGGATCAAAACTGGGATCTTATACATGGGAAGGGGAAACTCAATCATTTGAGCTACAGCTGCTCCCTGACTACCTGTTTTTTCCTTAATTGTGGTATGATGTTTTGCACATATATTATTCCTGTTGTCCCCAAAAGCAGTGATCCTACATTGGTTAGTACAAGTGGGAATATTATGACAGCTCCTTGGTGGCATTGGAGAGTTAGCACTCATGTGATTTGTGAGGGCAAGTGCTTGGGGGTTCTAATTCTGAGTAAAAATCTATTGCAATTTTGACCAACTCCAAGTATAAGAAATATATTCCCAGAAGGGACCAGGGGAAGACTTGCTAGCAGAAGCCATTTGATTCCTTTATGAGCCCAACTTTGGGACTATAAATATCCATTTGGATTAATTATTACAATTCCAGGTGAGGTTAAGGAGAGCCTAAAAAGTTAAAATGAAGCAAGCTTGCATATCATCTGTTTTGCATTTGCCACCTGGGTCAACTGAATTGGTCTTGGGATCAGCCTACCAATTGCCTAGAACCTTTGTCTTGTTCAGTGAAATTACCTGCTAACTGAGGAGGTCTATTTCTTTCTTTTTCCAGTGTTTTATTGCACATTTACCATTCACAAGTCATTTTACAGATTTCTTCTTTTCATGGGTTTATTATTTATAGGAACACTTGAGATTAAAATGGAACATTGAAGAGGGATAGAAACTACCAGCAGTAGTTGCACAGAGTACAGAGGCTTCAAAAGAAAGAGAACAGATTGAATAAGAGCAGAGTGTGGTTGCTTCCTACCAGGCACGAACACTGACTTCACTAAGGCAAAGCTGTTACCTTTATTTCTTCCTCTCACCTAGTAAAAAGGCATCCCATTCTCACTCTACTGCTGTCTAGGATCTTGGCCTCTAACTGGTTCTATAAGTGACTAGATGCATCTCTTGACCACAAACACCTGAATAAACTAGTTAAATTTTGATGCATTAACCATTCCTCTGGAAAAATTAAAAAGGCATTTGATTAAGACTGAGAAAACTGGGATGGGTATATATTTGTGGTGTGATGAAATGGCAGGGGAGAGAAGACGGACTCAAGTAGGGGAGAGGACAGCAAACTTAACTCTTCCCAATATATAACTGCTCTGTGTTCCCCTTAGATGCTAATACAGTGTTCCATTTATCAGCACAAAGAGCAGAGTTCTCTCCTTCCAGTCTACCTGGGGAGGGGGTAAACGAGAGTTTTGGGAGGAAAAACCAGGACAGATACATCCTTTAGCAAAAGTGCATCAATTTTAATAGTTAAGAGAGCAAGTACACTTTTCATTACTTGTCCCCCAAACTCTTCACCTCCTGTGGGGTTTCCTTTAATCCACGAGTGCTTCCTAGAATTAAAGATATTTGGACACCCATGTACAACAGAGTCAGGTAGTTTTGTTTATTTTTGGAGCCCAAATCATAGTTCATGGTTAATATGGTAAGAGGAGGATTGTCTGCCAGAAGGGACCCACTTCCATGACCACCGGATGCCTATGTAGGATGGGTCCCTGTCTCTGACAGAGGTCAGGGGAGGGTGTAGTAGTTCAGGCTGAATCTGAAGGGAAAACTGCCATGGGTTGTAATCTAACTCTAGTAAGTACTGGAATTGCTCTGCTGATTTACTACAGCCCATCCAGTTTAGAATTCCCTTGTCCCTTAGTGTGAAATATAACCTCTCTGGATCACTTTGAGGTCCACACTGAAGCAGGGGCCTGAGTGTGGGTGGTGTGTTTGAAATTCTACAGGGGAAGACTTGCTGTTGATAAAATTTTGGGTTGGCCTGGTGTGGTGGTGTTTGTGGAAATAGTGGGCAAGACTGGAATGCGAGGTTGTCTTTCATGAGTTTCTATTACATCTAGGACAGCTCTTATATTGTTTTAGCATTGGTTATCAGTGCTTGCAAGGAGGACTGATATGTGTGAGGCCTCACATGGGGTTGGCAGCTTCCAAGCTATAAAACTGCACATTACAACAAATATGTGGGCGGCATCCAAACCAAAGCCTCCTCTGTGGCTTATTCCAAACTTGTGCAATAATTTTGGGGGTTCATTAAGTAGGGTCATCATTTTTTCTATCCTCTATTATGGCATTCAGTTGTCTAATTTCAGCCACTATTAGGATCAGCCTCCTCTTGGTGAGATACATTTTATATCACCAGGCAGCCCCTTTAACTTTAGTGGCTGGAGTGGGTCCTTAAGGAGAGACTGGGCATTAGGGTAAGAGAGGTGATCTGTCTTCTCTAAATGATAATTTTCCCCAACTTCTACCATTATAGGAAATTTAAGAACTTTCCAGTGGAAACTTTTAGAAAGCTTTGAAAGAGTTTAATCAAAATATTACATAAAAAGGAATCTTGATTTTTAAATGAATCTCTTTAGTACTGTGGCTTGATGGGTATAATTTAACAGTTGAAGCATGATATAGTAATTAAATCATATAGTTTATTTCACAGTTTTAGGAAAATGATTTTTAAAAGAAAATATAGTCAACATGAGCCTTTATGAGTGATGAAAAGCTAGAAAACAGTGAATGAATAAAAAAGACGATTTTTCAGCACTGGCCATTCATTATTTTTTTTCCAGGAATTTGGAAGAAATCATCTTCTTTGAGCTTCAATTTCTTGTAATTCTTGTCGTTTCTTAGCTTCCTAATATTACCTGAATTGCTGAAATAAGTGACTCTAAGGAATCAAAGTTCTTTTCTGGTCTGAGGTAGCCAACGATGGCCACATTGAGGATTTCCCAGTAGAAGTCCTTTCTGAAGGGACATATAATGTGCATTTCCATGGGCTTGTTCATATTCTTGTGGTGTGGGTTCCAGCCTGTGCTGACCACCATCTTAGGGACATCTCCACTTCCAACACTGGCCCAACCATAACAAATGCCAGTGGGTACATCTGCTGGAGGATCATCTACTACTTGTTCGGGAAAGTTATCAGTGGAGATGCCCAGCTGCTTGGAGCCTCGAGCAAAGCCCCGCACCGCTGGCTGAAGCAGGAGGAGGGCGGGGACTTCAGGCCGCAACCCCCTTGTGGCACGGGGTCCCTTCCAGTCCGGGGGTCTGGCGGGGTCGCCGTCTAGAGGGTGCCCGGACCCTTCCCAACCCGCCGTGTGACACGGGCGGGAGCTCGGCCGGTCAGGGGCACAACGGGTCTAGGGGCTCCGATAACGCGCCGTGGCGGGTCCCTCACGCCGCTGACCCAGCAGAAGGTACCGGCAGCGGCCAGGCTCCAGAACCGCCGCGGCAGAGGCGGGCAGTATGTGAGCGCAGGCTGGGCAGGAGTGTGACCCAGGCGGAGCCACAGCTTAGGGGAGCCCAGAGCCGCCAAGGCTTGGTGCACTCCCTAGGCTGAAATGAATGGTTTTCATTTCTTCCCTATTCCCAGCTGATGGGCACGCAGAATATTTCTTCTAATTTTGCTATTTCTATTTTTTGCGCTTAGCAGTGAATAACATTACATGCGTCTTAGAAATATGCCCTAACTTTTCTTCAGGAGCGGTACATAAATACATAATAAAACAGAGGATTCTAATGGTAAAGCAGTTTTTACATTCTATGTATATAACCATCAAATGTGGATTTATGATGCAGACAGATGTCTCTGAAAAAAAATGTCTACAAATTTGCTCTCCAACTAACACGGCCTGGGAGAGCTTGGGACCCTGACCCCTTCTCAGGGCCTATAGAACTGAGCGCCCAGCCAGGAGCCTCAAAGAGATTGTGGATGGAGATGCTGGCTCTCAAAAGGAATTTAGATGCATCTCCTTATTGAAGGTTTTCTGGCCCCTGATTGTTTCTCTGGCACTAAGACTTTTCCCTTGGAGCATAAGCATTCTCTTGCCTGATATATGACTCTTCTTTCAGCCTAACCAAATACACCCTTTTCTCGGGGAGTGATGGGAGATGAGATAAGAATAGAAGAAGGTGAATAGAGAAGAACACATCACCTCAATCCATATGGAAGGCTCAGGCAACTCTTTCTCTGATATTATTTCTCTCATCCATTCAGGGAAAAGGAATTCTGATCTCTTCAACCTAAGCCTTGTCTTTTTCATGTGTCTTCCTTTCTCTTATCTAATTACCTTCCAAGTAGACTCCAGAAGTATCTCAAGGAAAACTTGTTTTCCTCAAGTCTTTTTCCTTCTAAAGATCCTCCAGTGCTGTGGGATCTGGTACAAACATTTCATGCCACTATTCTCCTGTATCAACCTTGAACCCACCCCCACATATCAGGCATCCCCTACCCCAACCTGGAAACTTCCACACTCTTCTCTATGGGACCTACACTTGCTTCCACCTAGAAGTGCCCACTTATGATTTCTACTGCCTGGAACACCCCACCTGCTTCCTTACCTTCCCAGTCCTTCCCAAACATTTTCAGAGATTTCCCCAGGAAGATGATGTAACTCAAATGCAAGCAGATGTAGCTCAAGTGGTTGAGCACCTGGTTCCCATGTACAAAGTCCCAGGTTCGATCCCTGATAGCTCCTAAAAACAAAACAAACAAATGAAAACATCAACTCTCATTATGTTGTGGATGTGGCTCAGTGGTTGGGGAACTGCTGACTTTGTATGAGGCCCTGGGTTCAATTCCCAGCAGCTCATGGGAAAAAAAATTCCCCAAAGCAAGGTACCTATTTGAAAACAGCATTGCTTTTTGAACCATAGAGAAATGAATTTGAGTTCTGGCAAAAAAACTTTTAAATTTTTTGATAATTGTCAATTTACTAAATCTTTTCAAGCATCATTTCCTCCCATATAACAGCAGGATAATGCAGAGTGTGCATCATCAGCCTGAAATCCTCAAGATTGAGGAATGAACAAACATTAGGGGGAATGCACCTATGGACTAAAGTAGACCTATTATTATGCTAGCAATGGAAGAACTTGTAACATTGATATAAAGGCAGTGGCCACCAGAGGTTCTGAGGGGAGGGAGAGGAAAGACTATATGTAACATGGGGCATTTGGGGGACATTGGAATTGTTCTGATTGATATTACAATGACAGATACAGACCATTATACATTTTGTGGAAACCTATAAAATTGTGTGGTACAAAGCATAAATCATAATGTAAACTACTGACCATGGTTAGTAGCAGTGCTCCAATATGTGTTCATTAATTGTAACAAATGTACCACACTAATGAAAGATGTTGTTAATGGGGAGAAGTGTAGGAGGAGAGTGGTGGGGTATAAGGGAAACCTTATATTTCCCATGTAACAGTTATGCAATCTAAAACTGCTTTAAAAATAAAAAAAATTAAATTAAATTGTAAAAAGCTGTTGTATGCTTTAAGTGACACATGGATGGAAAATGTCTCATGTGTATTGGGGAGCTGTATCCAAACTGTAGGAGGAGGAAGCTTTCATGTGGAGGACACATACCTCCTCTCTTACCTTGAAACTTCTGGCCTCCTGCTGCTGTCTGCATTCTCTCTAGTCTTGCTGCACAGCTGTTCTCCTGCAACTCTCCCTTATTTCACTGGGGTGTGGGTCCTTGTTTCTTGGAAGTTCATTTACCCGAGAATTTTAAAGGTATAGCTCCATGACCCTGTGGTTTTAGTGTTCTTAGCGAGAAGTCTCTCACCACTCTGATCATGATATTTGTATATGATCATCTCCTAGTTTTACCTTTTTAAAAAAATTTAGTGTTGTGAAATTCCTCTATTATGTGTGTTGAGGTGGGACTTCTTTCATTTAAGTGTTCAATTGGCCCTTTGTATTTGGAACTTTCTATACTAGGTATCTGGCAGCTTGTCTGGAATTCATTATTTGATAATAGACTTTCCTTTATTACTCTTTCTTCCTAGAGTTATTAGACAGAATTTGGTTAATGAGTTTTACTCTGATTAATAGTGGGTATTAAAACATGAGAGCCTTGGGGAGCAGGTGTGGCTCAAGCAGTTGAGCACTGGCTTCCTAAATGGGAGGGTCTAGGTTGTGTTCCTGGTGCCTCCTAAAAAAAAAAGTAAAAACAAGCAACAAGCAAACAAATGAAACAACCAACTCAGGGGAGCTGATGTAGGTCGATGGTTGAGCACTGGCTTCTAACATATAGGGTCCCAGCTTCAATCCCTGGCCCCGGTACCTCAACAGTAAAAAAAGGAACAAAAAATAAAAGAATACAAATAAACAAAAAACAAGAGGGACTTAAACAAAACTAATGCTAAATAAATGTCAATTTGTCATCCAGTTAAAGATGCAGCATAACTAATGAGACAGCAAGCTTAACTCATAATGAACACCAGAGAAAGGGCTGGTGCCAAAGCACAAGGCAATGAAAGAGGTAGTTTAGAATAGGAACCCTGAAATGAAAATGAAAAACAAAATGTCAAAACTTTAGGTATAAGTTAAAAAAATGAACTAAATAATTTCCTAAAATGGTAGAAAAGAAGACAAATTAAAAATGTAAAAAACAAAGGGAAATAACTAGAGAATAAAGATTGTAGAAAGAGAAAAGTGGAAATAAGGTATAAAATAAAAAGTTAGTATTTTGTAGGATTATGTTTATTAATTGAAGAGTGATGTTCTCTATTGTTAAATTAACACGTGAATGATCAGCTTTTTGTGTATTTGTATGTGTTTATATCTTAACCATGTAAATAATTAAATATTAATTGGATCAGGTAACTTAATCACTGTATATCAATGTGATAAAATACGAAGCAACTATTACTTTCTGTTTTGCCCTTAAATGGTATGAGATGTCAATATCATTTTAATGGAGAAAGACTTACAAAAGTAATTTAACAGAGTTAATGAATCAAGTGATGAATGTATGAAAAAACATCAGGAGAAAAGATTTATACTTCACTCTGCCAACCATGTTCTCTTGTAAAAGGTGTGCTTAAGGGTGGTTTAAAATCTTCTTCCATGTTTAACACCCTGCTAACAACACTTCATGTTTACTAATGAAGAAACCTGACTTGTTCCACCCCAGTTCTTATTTTTCTTCTCCAAGATAAAGCCAGTCTCAGCCAGAATTGGGCGTCTACACATGCACAGTAACACAGAACATTAACCTATAGTGATCTATAACTCATTATAATCCTAAAAATTATCATTAAGAATGCCATTTTCATGTGTCCTATGACTAAGCATGTAACCTGTCTGTGCCTGCTTAACCAAAATCCCACTCCAGGTGCTGTCACCTCAGACCACTGTACTCATTATCATAATCATGCCTTTACCAGAACATTATAAGACCCTCAGAATCTCTCCAGTTCAAGGACAGGTTTTGCCTCCTGCCTCCTGGCACAGCTGCTCTGTACTAAAGCTCTTTCTTTCTTTGAAACCTGGTGTCACAGATTTCTTTGTGTGCACATCGGGCAGTTTGCCTATTTTGGCAACAACAATAGGACAAAGAGCTCACAGGTAATCCCAATCATGTGGCCAGGGAAGAAACAAATACTGGGCACTGTGCCTGAGAAGTGCTGAACCTGACATTCCTACAGCACAAAGAGGTCCTGGCTCCCAAGACCTCCAGGCAAAACAGTTGTGTGTTCAAATCTTGTGGGGGTAGAAGTCATGGTTGTCTCTTATTTCTAGGTTTGGATATTTTCTTGATTCCAATTTAGCTCAACTCAACAATAGACAGTTGTTAAATTGAGGGCCTTGTAGGGCAAGTGTAACCTTGACATGAATATGGACAGAAAGAAAAAGGTGCAAATAATTTGGGAACTGCCTCCATCTCTGTTATGCTGATATCACATCTAGAGAGCATGGGCCCCACCTGCCTGGTTACAGTAGGATCATTTTCCCTCCAAAGTAAATAAATGACAATGTCTCTTTCTGATCTAAATGGTCACTTTGCTCAGAAGACTAGGGTGGCACATCAACTAATAAAACATTTCATATTATGTGGTAAAATCCACATTATTTAAAAAGATTAAAGGCAAAAAATGCTATAAAATGACATGAACAGTTAAGTAGTATAATCTTAATTGAAAGCAATTTCAAAAACAACAGAGCACCTCAGCAGGGTTCACTTCATTGGACATCTACATTGTATTTAAAGGAAATGAGCACTGAGAAGTGCCCAGAAAGACACAATTTCGGGCTTCCCTTTATCCCCTAAATTAGAATCTTGGAGTTTGACTATCCCATACTATTGAGCATTTTTAATCAAAATTGTAGTGTTTTATTCCCTACTACAATTTTGTTTCAGCTTCATAATAAGGCATTGTGAATACAAGACAATAAAGAGGAGGTAAAAACAGTGGAAGACTGGCATTTTTATTTGCTATCTGGGATATATGGAACAATGGTAAGAAGTGCTAAGTAGAAATAAATGCTGAAAATCTCAATTTGTATATGCTTCTTGGGGATGTACACTGTTTAAACTCTTAGTAAGCAATTTCACTCTTACAACAATTAGAGAGATGAGGCATTACAGACATTATTCTTAATTCTTATTCTTAGATTCTCTATTCTTTATTAATAGAGACATGGACAAAACATGCTTTATTACTATCATAATAGTGCTTAAAGTTTAGTGTAAGAGAATTATATCAAACAGCTAAACACAAACATGTATCTATACTGAAAAATTGAGTTTTGTGGTATTAAGGAAAATATTGCAGGAAAGAATATTTTTGAAGTTAAATATTTACAATTAACCATAAAGAATGAGAACCAGATAGCAGTAAGAAGATGGGAGATGAAAACGTTTCCCATCACAGTTGATTAAGCATGGATGGCTCTGAGGTAGAGAGAACTTCAGTTACTGAGAAGAGGATAAATATGCCTGAAAACCTGTGATTCAGGGCAAAAGGGTTATGTGCTGAGGTTGGAGGTGTTGACCAGGGCAGGACATATTCCTTTTTGCCAAGTTAAATGGTATATTAGTCAACCAAAGGGGTGCTGATGCAAAATACCAGAAATCTATTGGCTTTTATAAAAGTTTTTTTGGGGGGTTACCAGGCCATGAAGCATGTTACTTCCCTCACCAAAGTCTGTTGCCACATGTGGGAGCAAGATGGCTGCAGACATCTGCAAGGGTTCAGGCTTCCTCTTCCTCTTCAGGGTCCATGTAAGGTGTGATAAGTCTCATCTCTCTCCCAGGGCTCATTTCTCTCCAACCTCATCTGCTCTCTTCTGTATACAATGTCAGCTGTAGACTATCAGGCTTTCTCTACTGAGGGCCTTTGCCACGTCTATGGAGCCATCTCTATTCCTCTGTGTTCTACTGCTGTGTGTTTACTTCCCCGGGCTCCGACATCAAAACCTCCAGCTTTCATCTGCTGTGTGTTTTGTCCTACTGATGTGACCCAATCAAAGTCTTAATCATTATTTAATCAAGTAAAAGTGAAACCCCTGAATTTAATACAATCTAATACATCCAGAGGAATAGACCAGATTATAAACATAATCTAGTATCTATTTTTGGAATTCATAAATATATCAAACTGTTAAAAATAATTCTGAATCTAATTATAAAATGAAGTCACTGATTGGTTTTTTTAAAAGATTTATTTATTTATTTTCTTCTCCACGACTCCTTCATCTGTCTGCTAATTGAGTGTGCTTGCTGTCTGCTTTCTGTGTCTGCTCATTGTGTGCTTGCTTTGTCTACTCATCTTCTTTAGAAGGCAGTAGGAATGAAACCCAGGACTTCCCACTTTGGAGGCAGATGCCCAACTTGATTGAGCCACATCCAATTCCTTCTCATTGTGTCTCCTCCTTGTGTTTCCTCATTGCATCAGCTTGCTGTGTCAGCTCACTTTGACAGCTCACTGTATGCTCATCTTCTTTAGGAGGCACTGGGAACTGAACCCAGGATCTGACATGTGGGAGGCGAGTGCCCAATAGTTTAAGCCACATCCGCTCCTATATTGTTTGGTTTTAAGCAAGGAAGTGATGAGATCTAGTTGATGTTTTTTAAATATTCATTTTGTAGAGGGTCAGAATGCATTTTAATGTTAACTGACCATGGAATGTGTTTTAGTTTGCTAAAGACTATGAAGACAATGGGTTGGCTTTTACAATGGAGATTTATTAACTTGGAAGCTGACAGTTCCAGGGCTTAGAAAAATTACCAAATGAAGCCACCAGGTGAAGCTCACTCCATGAGGACTGGCTGGTGGTGATTCTGGATTCCTGTCAAATGGCAGGGCACAATGGCTGTGTCTGTTGGTCTCTTCCTTCTCCTCCAGGCTCTCCTCTGGGCTCTGTTGGCTTCTGTTTCTGGTTGCTCCCTCTGTGGCTTTATCTTTCAGCACCTGTGGATTCCTCTCTGAGATCCTGTGGCTTTCTCTCTCTTGGTTTCTCATGATTTCAGCTTTTGGAGGTCTCTCTCTGTCTCTATGGCCTTTTTTCTCTGTGTATTCAACACATTTAAAATGGACTCCAGTACGAGTATTAAGACACACCCTGGGCTATGCATTACTGAAGTAATCAAGTCAAAGTTTCCCACCTACAATAGGTTCAAACACAGATGAATGGATTAATTTAAGAACATAATTTTACACGTTCTGCAAAAGACTTAAACTACCACCTAATGGAAGACTCATCTTAGAAAAGATATGAATGCTCTTCAGTTTGATACACAAGTTTTAAACAATTCCTATCATAAGCCAGACAGGATTTTTTAAAATGTAAAATTTCTATGGATTGAAAAATCAAGGAGACTAGCATATCTAGTTTGAAAAAAAAAAAGTTAGAGGCACTACTTGATTTCAATAATTATTACATAGCTTATGAACACTCTTTGGTCTTGTTGCAGGGATATACACATTAATTAATGGAATAGAATGAGAATCCAGAAATACATCAACACAAAATATGCCCAAGTGTTTTTTGACAATAAGCAGGACTAATTCAATGATAAAAAGATACCCTTTTCTAAAAATGGTGCTGGACCAATTGGGACAGAATTGAACGTAAACCTTTTCCTCATATCTTATGCAAAATTTATCCCATATAGAACGAACTTAAATATAAAAGAAATTCACAAAACAGCTTTTGAAAAAAATCCAAGGAGTAAATTTTCAAGTGTTAGGTAAAGTTTTTTGAATTGACACAAAAGTGTCATTCATAAATGAAAAATTGGTAATTTGGTCTTCAATGGAATTACACAATTGGTTCTGCAAAAGAACCTGTTACAACATTCATTGTTGGAGGGAATGTAAAATGGTGAAGCCCCTGTGAAAGAAAGTTTGCTGCATTCTCAGAAAGTTATGTATGGAATTACCAATGACCTGGCCATCTCACTGCTATGTAAACACCCAAAGGAATTGAAAGCAGAGACTTGAACAGATATTCTCACACTGATGTTCATGGTGACATTATTCACAATGGCCCAAAGATGGAAGCAGCCTAAAGTCCCAGTGTTCACCAGGCAATGAATGGATAAATAAAATGTGGTATATACACAGAATTGAATATTATTCAGCTGTAAAAAGGAATGAAGTTCTGATATATATGACAACAAGGAGGAACCTTGATGACATCATGATGAATGAAATAAGCCAGTCATGAAACCACAAATATTATATGATTTCACTCACATGAAATAATTAGAGTAAGGAAATTTATGGCATCAGAAACTTGAATATAGGTTACCAAGGACTGAGGTGGGTGTAAGGAATTTTCAGTTAATGTTAAATTGTACAGAGTTTCTATTTTGGGTGATACAAACATTTTGGTAATGAATGGTGGTGATGGTATCACAACATAGTGGATGTGATAAATAGCATTGAGTTATTTATGTGAATGTGTTTAAAAGGGGAAATATTATATTGTATAAATGTTAGTAGGTTTTTAAAATGCATAAGACTGTACAACACAGAAAGTTTACCCTAATGTAAACCACAGACTATAGTCAATAGTGCAACTATCGTAATGTTCTTTCATCAGTTCTAATGTATGCACTACACCAATGCACAGTGTTAAGGATTTGATGGTACATTTATTAAAAATTCAAAATCTGAATGCAATTGGTTTAGTTTTGTATATCTCCATTTGAAAGTGAAACTAGGACATCTATCATCTCAATTTTTAGATGCCTCTTTCCCATAACAACCAATATTTTCATCTGGAGATCATCATTCTCAAATTCTTTTCTTTTTTCTCTATTTTCAAATTTGAAAATATATTCACATTTCTTGCTAATTTTTACATTAATCAAATATGCTTTCAAAGTTACTTTCATTTGTGGTCAGCAAGGGGATAATAACCATCCACCTTTATATATTGTCAAGATTTTTTGTTGAGCTTTATTAACTACTGTCTCTTAGGTCAATCTTACACTGATAAATTGCATAAATATTTGTAATCTATTTGCTTTAAGAATCTTTTGATTTCAAAATAGTATATTTTTTCATCTATTATATACATATTTTTTCATCTATTATATATATATATATTGCACACAAATGAACATTTCTCAAATGCATCTGATACTATATATGCATTTGAGAAATGTTCTTTTGTGTGCAAAATGTCCTGATTATATTTGCTCTCCTGTGGGCTTGGCACATAAAGGTAAATTCCAGCATCTTATAACCACCAATATTTCTCCAACTTGCAAATCCCTGCCATCACCAAGTCATTAACTCATGCCCCCATAGGCACTGAAATCTCTAAACAGGCTCCTGGTGGGTATAGACAAAGAGAAAATCCCCATACTCTGGCCAAGCTTCTCTATGGATGACACTTGAAACTCAAATGCACAGACTGACAAAAGACAGCCAAGAGCAAAAAATTCCAAATTGAGGATTGAGCCACCTCCAGAGGCCATAGAGAATGAGCTTAAGCAAAATTCTGGGGTAGGATGCCCCTAGCTTTGAGGAGGGAATTATATTAGTAAACATCCTTCTCCATGGTTTTCAGCATGGGGCAAAGGGCCAGCACTTTCAGAATATGCTGCATAGGAAGGGGTTCCTCTGAAAAGCTTGAATCCCTATACCCTGCTGTTTCCACAGACACCAAAGTCTTTCAGGGAATATTAATACATTTCCCCCTTAGTAGTGCCAACCTGAGAACTAATAAACTAAGCTACAAAGCAACAAAGCATTTATTTGGGGTCTTAGAACTGCAATTTGGGGAGCACAGATTCTGGTAGCAACACAAATAGTGTCCCATGTCCTGTCTTGGCATTTGCAGGCAAGGATTTTTAAAGGAAAAGATTAGACTAGATGTTTTTTTGTTGGTGGATACTTGGGATATTCTAATTGTCCTTCAGGTGAGTTAAGTTGAGTTACTTATCTTGTGGTTTGTTTCATGGTCCAGATGTCCATGGAGTTTTGAGGAACAGTTGTTTCTTTTGGCTTTGCATGCTTTGTGGCAATTTGTCATATCTGGCTTGTATTTGCTTATAAGTAATCTTCAGACTGACCTCCTGACTCCATTTAAAATCTCTTAGCCATAACAACTCTATTTTGTTTTATTTTTTCTAACATTAGCATCCAGACTCTTACAAGGGCAATTGCTTTCATGATTTTGGTTGGACCAGTAGTATCCCCCTCAAGCTGACTCAGTCAGGCATTAAAGTAAGTCATCTGCATTTGGTCAAAGTGGTATCCAAGGAATGAAGCTTGAATTATTCCTGGCTTCCTTCTTCAAAAGAACATGCCAGAGGTGCCTTTCTTTCATCAAGCCATGTGGGCAGCCATCATTGAATATTTAAAAATTCACCAGTAGATGCCTGTTTTCTCTTGTTGCATTCCCTAGTCCTTATTTCAATACATTCTGGACCTAAAAGGCTGTCTTGGAACTGGAAGTCTCATCATGTCATTGTCCAGCTTTCACTTTGTTGATGGGTTCCCACTGGCCTTAAAGCAAGGACATAGGACTTACAATGGCCTCCTGAAGACCTTTCTCTACTCTCTCCAGTGCAGTCCACCCATTTGCAGTCTGCTCTCACTTTCTAGGAAGAGCATGTTCTCTTGTCTGAGGGATTTTGCACATATTCCCATTAAATCAATTCATATTGTAAGCAAATTCTCTAAGAATTTGACCAGCCAAACCCTCAAGGTTTCAGCTAACATACCTATTCACTCTTCTGGAGGGAAAAATCTTAATGTATATTTTGAGTAATACTGGTCTTTTGGGTAATCATGTTTTATATTTTAATGTTACTCTTATAATTTTATTGCATGCAGTATTGTAGTATCATTTTCTGTTCTTTCTCATTCAACCTATTTGTATCTTTGGATCTAAAGACAGTATATGGTTGTATCATCTTTACCCATTATGTCATTCTATGCTCTAATGAATTTGAGTTTAATCCATTTTCATTTAAAATAATTATAAGGAAGGGCTTACACTTTCCATTTTGTTAGTTGCTTTCTATATGTATTTTTGGTTACTTAAATCCTTCATTACTGCATTTTGTGTTTAATTGATTTTTGTATTGTACCATTTTAATTCCCTTCTCATATCCTTTGATATATATTTTGGTCTTTTAACTTATTTTGACATAATTTCAAACTTACAGTACAATTACAAAAATAATACAAAATTCCTACAGAGAACTCCTCCTAACTGATAATCCCTCCCTGATATCCATGTATAACAATATTAACATTTTGCCACATTTGTCATATTATTCTATCAGTTCATAACTCTATTGATCTATCATTTTCTAAACATTTGAGTGTAGGATGTATATGTCATGTTCCTCAAATATAGTATTTCTATGTATGTTTCCTAAGAAAAATGTTATTCACCTCTATAACCATCTTAAATATGGTTATGAATTTCAAAAAAAGTAATACTGATGTAACAAAGTCTTTATTCAATTTTTTTTTCCCAATGAGTCAGCAATATCCATTTTTTTAAATGAGGTTCCAGGGTTTGAATCTGGGACCTTGTATGTGGGAAGCAGGCACCCAATCACTGAGCCACATCTGCTCCCCGCTACTAATATCCTTTTGAGATTTTCTCCTCCATTGTTAAATTCCATCCACAATCATGTACTGCATTTAATTAAATCTTTGGATGTTCTTTTCTTAAATGTAGAAACATATATTTTCTATCTCAACCACTCCCAAGCATACAATTTGGTGGTATTAATAGCATTCACAGTGTACTACCCTCATCACCATCCGTTACCAGGACTTTCTTATCAACCCAAAGAGAAACCATACACCAATTATGTGTTATCCTGGTTTCTCTCACCTCTACCGTTGGTAATCTGCACTATGCATGCAACTTATCCTGGGCTTGCATCCATGGACCCAAGAATTCCCCCTCCACAGGAATCTTACCAAACCCCCATCCCCAGGAAACAGTTTATCTTCCTGGTCCCACTTGCCTTGTGTATGTCCCAAAGTCCACACTCCTTTGTCCCAAGCAGCTGTAACCTGACTGTCCTTTCATAGTGCTCTGAGATTGTAACCTTGAGATGAGTGTTCAGATTCAGTCCTTCAGGCTGCCACCAGACAGACTGTCACAGATATACATGCACCCAATATGTGAACAAGTGTTGCTCTCCTTTCTCCTGAACTGGGACCTGGGACCCTCACTGAAAGCATGAGCCAGTTCCTTGATTAGGCAGTGAGGGGTGGGGAAGGGCCTGCAAAGGGACCATGTAGTTTTCTTAACATTTTTAAGTTGCCTTTTTATGATTCAGTACTTGCCTAGTTAATGCAACTCTTTAGGCATTTTCTGGAGCCTTGAGAAAGATGGCTTTGTTAGGTTTTGCATGTTGTTCAATACTACTTTTGGGAGACAGAAGTGAGGAGTGTCACACTATGACATCTTGGTGACTTTACCCTATTGGTCTTTTTTTATAAGGTATGATTTTTAAGCATAAAACTCACCCTTTAGTGTACAGTTTATTTACAGTCCCTTAACAACTACCACATTCAAGATATAAGTTACCGCTTAGTTCCCTTGTACTCAATTGTAGTCAATACTTTCTCCCTTCCCAAACACTAGCAGGCACTAAGATGTTTTCTCTCTACTCATATTTCCTTTGTCAGAATATCAAACAAATGTGTTCATATAGTATGTTGTCTTTTTAGTCTGGCTTTTTTATTTAATATAATGCATTTTAGATTCATGTGGGTTATGTTTACCTGTAATTCCTTTTTACTGTTGAGTAGAATTCTGTTGTGGTTTTTTTGTGTTTTTTTTTTTTTGAGTTTTTGATGTTTATAGTTAAACACACTAAAATATTTGTGGACAGATTTTGGCATGAATGTAAGTTTTTAAATCCCTAGGTTAAATTCATAGGAGTTGAATTGGTGGGTCATGTGACAAGTATGTTTTACTTTATAAGAAATCACCACAGGTTTTTGAAAAGTAGCTGTTCTATATTGAAATCTCACTATCAATATGTATGAGATTTCCAGTTGCTTGATATTTTCTCCACTACTTGGTATTGTTCATTTGATTTTTATAAAAAAATTCACCACTTTAACAGGTGTTTAGTGGTACCTCATTGTACCTCTTTTTTTAAATTTATTGAAGTATATCACACATACATGAATATACATACACAATAATTGTATAGTAATAGTTGTGAACTTACAAAACAAACATACATAACATCATACAGGGCTCTTATACCTCACCCTACCACCAATACCTTGCATTGTTGTAAAACATTTTCAACTAATGATTAAAGAGCATCCTCAAAATATTACTACTAACCAAAGTATTTTCCCCCAACCCACCATGCTATTATTTTTTATATCATACATACATAAACAATAAGTGTATAGTAAAAGTTGTGAACTTACAAAACAAACATCCATAATATACAGGGATCCCATACAACAACCCTCCACGAACACCTTGCATTGTCATGAGACATTTCTTACAAATTATGAAAGAATAATGCCAAAATCTTACTACTAATTATAGTCCTTATCTTACATTTGGTGTATTTTTCCCCAACCAACCCTATTATTATTTTATGAATATATTTTTATGACAGAATTTGTAAACTTACAAAACAATCATGCACATGTGCAGAATTCCCAAACAACATCCCTCTATCAACACAACACACTCTGGTGGAATATTTGTTACAGATTATAAGATAATATCATCTGATTATCACCACATCCACAGTGCACATTTGGCACACATTTTCCATACTCCCCCATTATCAACACAGTACATCTTTGGCATAGATGCAAGAATATTACTTTATTACTGTTAACCACACTGCATAGGTCACTCCAGTTGTATTTTTCCTGTGCTTCTCCACATTTCCACCACCCTGAGATAGTGATGTACATCTGCTGTAGCTCACAAAGGACACCCTTGCATCTGTACCATCAACCACTGTTCTCATCCAGCTCTGGGTTTACTGTGCTATTCGGTCCCTAGATTATTCTCTAGCTTTCTGTGAATTGGCATTTACATCCCTAGACTACCATTTTCACCACATCCCCATTTATAAACCAGCTGTTACTATAATGTGTTACCATAAACTCTGTACATTTTCACACTTTTACAATAAAGCTAATTAAAACTTCTACATCTATTAAATATCAATAGTCCATCTCAAGTCCTTTTCAATTTCCTTTAAGAATCCACCCCCTACCACCAGGTTTTGTAGATATTTTCCTACATTTTCTTCTAGAAGCATTATGGTTCTTGCTTTTATATTTAGGTATTTGAGTTAATTTTTGTATACAATGATAGGGGTCCTCTTTCGTTCTTTTGCTATGGATATGAAATTTTCTCAGCATTTGTTGAGTGGACTGTTCTGCCCAAGCTGGCAGGGTGGGTTTGACAGGCTAGTCAAAAATCACTTGAGCATAGATGTGAGGGTCTTTTTTTTAACCATCAATTCAGTTCCATTGGTCTTTGTGTCTGTCTTTAAGCCAGTACAGTGCTGTTTTTACCACAGTAGCTAGGTAATATGATTTAAAGTCTGGAAGTGAGAGTCCTCCAACTTAGCCCTTGCTTTTCTCTTGCTGCTCTCAGAATTCTGCCTTTGGCATTTGACATTCCGATTAGTATGTGTCTTGGAGTTTGTTTATTAGGATTTTTTCAGATGGGAGTACGGCATGCTTCTTCGACATGGATATCTATGTCCTTCAATAGGATTGGGAAATTTCCTAATGTTATTTCTTCAAATTTTCCTTCTACCCCTTTTCCCTTCTCTTCTCCTTCTGGGACACCCATGACACGTATGTTTGCACATTTTTGTTGTCCTTTAGTTCCCTGTTACCTTGTTCAAGTTTTTCCAATCTTTTCTTCATCTGTTCTTTTGTATGTTCACTTTCAAAGGCCATTTCTTCTGGCTCACCAATACTTTCTTCTGTGTCCTCAGATCTGCAGTTATATGATTCCAGTGCATTTTAAATTTCATTTATTGCACCTTTCATTTCCATAAGATCTGCTATTTTTCTATGTATAGTTTCAAATTCTTCTTTGTGCTCATCTAATGTCTTCTTAATATCCTGAATTTCTTTAGCTGTCTCATTGAATTTATTAAGGAGATTTGTTTCAACATCTATGATTAGTTGTCTTAACTCCTTTATGTCATCTGGAGGTTTATCTTGTTCCTATAACTGGGCCATACCTTCCTGTTTCTTGGTGTGGATTGTAATTCTTTGTTGGTGTCTTGGCATCTGGCTTACTAGAGTATTTATTCTGGGTGAAGTTTTCCTCTTTAGTTTAGGGCTTCATGCCCTTCTCCCTTTCTGGTTGTGCAGTAGGAGCCAAGGGTGTAGTTGGTGCTATAAGCTGTGGAGGCTCAAGCTACCCCCATTGCCCAAAGGACCGGTGAACCTTCTACCAAATTTCTCCTTTGCCATGTGTAGAGACAGAGCCACAGCTGTGTGGAATAATCCAACTCATGCATGCCTAGACTGTAGTTGCCCAGAGAGACTGATGAAGCCTCAGGACCCTTTCTCCCCTGCCTAGGGCAGGGATGGAGCTGCAGGTGTGGGCAGCAATCTATGCAGTGCAGGTCCAAGATGACCAGAGTTGCCCTGGAGACTTCTGGTTATTCACTCTGTGCCAGCTAAATGTACCTGCAGTTACCTGCATAGGCTGGTGCAGGGCCCATCAGCTTCTTTCCTGCTAGAGTTAGGGCTGAAGCCTAGGCTTGGGCTGCAGGCCAATCTGGGTAAAAGAAACCAGTCTCTACGTCACTGTGATTTTCAGTCAGCCTAGCTTCCCCTCATGCTGGGGGTGGAGTCAAAATGGCAGCTACCAGCCTCCTTCTGACTTGGACAGGCTCAAACATTAGCTGTTCTTAGGGTTATACTTTAGCCAGCCAAATTTACTAATCAGTAGCTGAAATCAGTGGCCAACCGTCTCTTCCTCCCCAGTTTTTGGGAAAGGGAGCTTCAATTCCTTCCTCAGAATAGCTCCTGGGGCAGCTTATGCTGCCAAAGTAGGATGATCACCAGCCTCTGTGGCATGGTTTGTAATTTCTCAGAGAGGCTGGCATAGCACCCCCAGCTTCCTCTCTGCCTGAGGTGGGCCTGGGGCTTAGGCTAGAGTGACAATCAGATCTAGATGGAAAAAAGCCAGTCCCTACCAGCACTGTGATTTTAAGTCAACCCCGCTTCCCCTTATGTCAGGCATGGAGTTAAGATGGCAGCCACCAGCCTCTTTCTGACTTGGACACGTTCAAACTTTAGCTGTTTTTAGGATTATACTTTAGCCAGCTGAATTTACTAATCAGTAGCTCAAGCTGGTGCCCAACTGTCTCTTCCTCCCCTGTTTTGGGAAATGGAGCTAACAATTCCAGCCACAGAATAGCTCCTTAGGCAGCTTGTAACTCCAGTGGAAGAAGGACACTGGCCCCCGTGGTGTGGAGGGCTCTACTTACAAATCTTCTCTGCAGATGTGCAGTCTCCTCCTTCCAAGTTTTAAGGATGTTGCAAGATATACTTCTGGTCTCCTGGAGCCCCCAGACAAGTGCTCTAGATAGATCTGTGTGATCACCAATTGCCCCGTAGGAGGAGCTGATTCTCGGAGCTCTTTACTCTGCCACCATCTTGCTTGTCATCCACATTGTACTTTTAATTTGCATGAACTGGATATTAATGACGTAACATATCCTTTAATGTGCTTATTTCCTAATGCCTTATTTTCCTGGAAAATGCGTCTGTTCAAATCTCTTGCCCATTTTGTCCCCAGAGGCTGTCGTTTTCTTATTTCTGAAAATTTGGGGTACCATATTTATAGAGAAATATTTTATTAGGTATAAGATTTGAAAATATTTCTATCAATCAGTGGCTTGTCTTTTTATTCTCTTAACATTGTCTTTTCAAGCATAAACTTTGAATTTTAATCCATTCCAGTTTTCAGTTTTTTTCCTATGGTTGATCACTCTTTTGATGTTTTATCTAAGAAATAATGACCAGATATATGATGTTCACACAGATTTTTTTTCTTAAGGGTAGGCAAGGGAGTAAAAAAATTATTAAGAAACAAGAAAAGAAAACCAGTACACAATCCGAGACATAGATTGTGGGCATAGTACAGAATGAGTCACTTACACCGATTTTTAAACAGATTTATTAAGATGAAATTTACATTTCACAATGTTCACCCATTTAAAATGTAGAATTCAATGTTTTTAAGTATATTTAGAGATATATGTTTGCTATAGTCAATTTCAGAGCATTTTTGTCATCTCCAGAAAGAAACTCCATACCATTTATCTATCACCACACTCTCTGCCCATTTCATCATACTCCTAAGCAACCTCAACTCTTACAGATTTTCCTATTTTGGATTATCATATAAATTGAATCATAAAATACATGTTTTTTTGTGACCAGGCATAATGTTTTCATGGTTCATCCAAGATGAAGCATGTATCAGTACTTCATTTCTTCTTGTAGGTGGAATTCCATTGTGTAGATATAATACCACATTTGTTTAACTGTCTATAAATTGGTGGATATTTGGATTATTTCTAACTTTTGGCTATCATGAGTAATGCTGCTATAAACAATTGCAGTCAAGTTTTTTTTATGGACATATGTTTTCATTTTTCTTGTGTATATACCTAGGAGTGGATTTGCAGAATCATGTGATAACTCTGTGTTTAATCATTTGAGGACCTGCCCAACTGTTCTTCAAATTGACTATGTCATTTTAGATTCCCACCAGCAGTGTTTGTGGGTTCTGATTTCTCCACATCCAAAACAACTTTTTATTATCTGTGTTTGATTTCAGTCATCCTAGTGGGTGTCAAGTTGTATTGCATTATGTTTTTAATATATGTTTCCTTAATGACTAATAATGTTGAGCATATTTTTATATGTTTATTGGCCATTTATTAATTTTCTTTTAGGAAATGTCTATTCAGATCCTTTGCCTATTTAATTGTTGTCTGTATGTTCTAAATACAAGTCCCTTATCAGATATGATTTGCAAATATTTTCTCCTATTCTGTAGGTTGTCTTTTCACTTTATTGGTAGTATACTTTGAAGGACAAAAAATTAAAATTTTGATCATTAACTTATCTTTTTTTTTCTTTTGCTTCTCCTGGTTTTGGTGTCATATAAAGTAATCCTTTGCTATACCCAAGCTGATAAAGAATTATCCCTATTCTTTCTTCTAAGAGTTTTATTGTTTTAGTCTTACCTTTAGATCTTTCATCGATTCTGAGTTGATATTTCTATGTAGTGTGATGTATGGGTCCAATATCAGTCTTTTGCATGTGGATATCCTGTTGTCCCAGCACCAATTGTTGAGTAGATTAGACTATTAATTCTCCATTGAATGGTCTTGGCTTCCTTGTCTAACAAATTGAATCTACACATGTGGGTTTATATCTCACTTTCAATTGTATTTTTTTTTTAATCTATATTCATTCTTGTGCTAGTGCCACTCTGTCTAGATTATCATTGCTTTGTAACAATTTTGAAATTGGGAAGTGTGAGTCCTTTTACTTTGTTCTTTTTCAGGGTTGTTTTTGCTCTTTGGGGGTCCCTTACATTTCCATATGAATTTTGAATCAGGTTGACAATTTCTACAAAGGATTCAATGAGGATTCTAATAGAGAGTGCGTTAACTCTGTAGATCAATGTGGCAAATATTAACAAGGTTAATTCCACAAGAATGAATCAAACATGAGAAGATTTAGCACCTGAAGGACATTTCCCTCACAGTTATAAGATAAAATGAACATGTGCTAATGCAGAGAAGCCTACCCCAATTAATGCACAGAAAGGCATTTGAAACAGAGTGGAGAAGAAATGGAGAAGGGGTCCGGTGTGGAAGTGCTCTGAAGATAAGGTATGAGATCAGCTGATGGCGTGAATGTGTCATGGAGACACACCTCCCACACCCTCCCACATGAACATCCTTCATTAATGTGGCACATTCATTGCAATTGATAAATCCATCCTTGGGCTTTGCCATTAAGCATGGACTTTCCTTCTAGCCTTAATCTCATCCTGCACATGCACTTAGGAATTCTCCCATTTATAGGAATTCAAATGTCTCCTCTATTCCCTCTTAAATAGACTTTCCATCATGCTGGGTACTCCATTTGGTGTCTTAAAGCCAGGAATACTTCACCCCAAGCTGCACTTATTTGTTTCTTATATTGATTGAGCTTTCTACAACCTGCCTCTGCCTGCAGGGAAAGTTCTGGGACGGTGATCCAGAAACAATTGTCCTGGTTCAGTTTTTCATGTTGCTACCCAATAGAGTGACACTGATGTACAGGCACCCCAGTATGCACATAGAGGTTACTCTTCTCCATTGAGAACAGGGCCAAGGACCCACAATGTTTGTACAGATTGATTCCACACCATGCTGGGGAGGGGATGGGGGAGTGGACATCTAGGGCACCATGAGCTTCTCTTAATATTTGTAGATCTGTCTTACCTTGATTCAGCACTTGCCCATTTGCTGCTACTATTTAACTGTTTTCTGAAGTTTATAGGCAGATAGTTCTGCCAGGTTTTGGTAGTTTTTGAATGAGTCTATGGGAGAACTGAACTTTGGGACATCTTATCCTGTTGTATTGGTCAGTCATATATCTGTATATGAAAATTTTGTTGGATCCAGAAAAGGATGGGGCCAGGGACACTTGTGTGAACTGGACAAGAAATTAGAAGGTCTGTGAAGGTTCCAGAGAGGACCTGTTTTAGGAGTGGCATGGTGGATAGAAGCAGGTGGGGGAGGTGCCTAAGAATGGGATTATGCAGTGGTCTTCTGTTTTGAGCCGGAGATGAAGGCTGGGTACTTGGTGAGGGAGAGGGTCTATAATGCCAGGTTGCCAAGGCAGGAACCAAAGAGGAGTGGGCTGGGAAGTTGATTGAACCCTCATTCTCCTCTGTCTACTGCTCCTGGAATTACCTCCTCACTTCCTACTTATATCCAGACAACCTCTTGGCCTGTACCTGAACACTTTCCTGCCTTCTCTTCTCAGTTTGCTCTATCTCTGGCCCTGCCTTTCTAGTGACCAATGTATTTCTAGAGACCAAAGCATTTGATATTCTGGTGTATATTTCTGGCTCCACTTTCTCTGGGCGTTGTGGAAGCTGCCTGATCACACAAACATGAGAGTGAGTAAATATTGCCCATGTCAGAGGTTCTTCTTCTTATCAGGCTGTTTTACCGTGTGATTTTAAATTACAGGATTTCCTTTGGATCCTTGAAGGGGTTTCATTCTTTACTATAGATGAAGTACCTCAGCATGGTTTTCTAAAACAGCTTTAATGGACACAATCCACTGCTCTCCACATTAAGTTCAGGGTTCCACTGATCCTGCAGTCTCCACACAGAAAATGTTGAAATGTTGGAAACCTGAGACTTATAACATTAAAGAATCCAAAAGTAAGTAAAGTGAGGAACTCATTTAACAGTAAGTAAAGTCAGGAATCCTTATTTAAGCTACTGGAATGTTTGTTCAAGGTAGTGCTTCAGTGCAAAATTAAAGAGTTTATTTCATGTGTACTTTTTTTCTACAAGTACATATGGTCCTGAATTCTTGACAGCTCTTGGAAAATGGTGTCTACTCTTTGTTGTTATTGCTTTCTGTTAAAAGATCCAAGTGTTTGTTAAACACTGTTGTGGAGGTTAGGAACAGTGTACCATAGAAAAATATCTTCTTAAACATAATCAATTCCTGTTAGTGTGAGGCCATTGTAAATTGGACCTTTTTGATGAGGTTACTTCAGTTAAGGTGTGGCCCACCTCAATCAGAATGGTTCTTTTTTTTTTTTTTAAGATTTATTTATTTTTTATTTATTTATCCCCCCTTGCTGCTTGTGCTGCTGTGTCCATTCGCTGCGTGTCTTCTCTGTGTCTGCTTATCTCCCCCTTGCTGTGAGGTCTTGCCGCATCAGCCCACGGCGTTGCGCGAGCTGGCCTGCCCTCACAAGGAGGTGCAGGGAAGCGAAACTGGGGCCTCTCATATGGTAAACGGGTGCTCTATCCATTGCGCCACACCCGCTTCCTGCCATGAGGTTGCTGCATCAGCCCACTGCACCGCTCAGGCCGGCGTGCCCTCACAAGGAGGCCTCGGGACGCGAACCTGGGCCTCCCATATGGTAAACGGGGGCTCTAGCCACTGAGCCACACCCGCTTCCCCAGAGTGGTTCTTAATCCCATTACCAGAATAATTGTAAGAGAATGAAATTCAGAGAGCTGGAGAGAGAAAGCCATAGGGAGAAGCCAGAAACTGAACATCAATGGGATCTGGAAGAGAAGGGAGAGACCAGTAGATGCCACCATGTTCCTCATGTAAGAATCTGAGGACCAAGTATTGCCAGAAGTCAGGGCCAGAATGCCACAGCCTTCAGGGAGAAAACATTGCCTTGATGATGCTTTAATTTGAACTTTTCCCCTAACCTCAAACCATGAGTGAATAAATTCCCATTGATTAATCCAAACTATTTCATGATAATTCTTGAGTAGCCTAGGAAACTAAAACAAGCATATTTTCTAGTTTTTTGTTGGGTTTTAGAAACTTAGCCATCATCCCTTCACTGCTGCTCCTGCAGAAGTCTTCTTCTCTTTAGGTTTCCACCATTGTCTCTGTCTGCATTTAGTTCAATGGGAGCCCTGAGAAGCTCATGTGAAATGGAAATAAATGTGTGCATCCTGCTTGGATATCTTTAAAGAGAGTAGCCAATAAGAATATCATGATCAAGTGGCAGATGAGTTATTGCTCTTCCCTTTGTAAAAAATATTATGTGCAGACTGATGATTATTTAAAGCAGAAAGTCCTTCATGTCCTAAGGATTGTCAAAATAGGAAAACACCTAGTCTCACCTCTGAAAGTTTTCTCTGAAAACACCAGCAACTCCCAATAATAAAATATAAACTTTTTAAAAGTCATACTTTAAATATAAATGGGTTAAACTCTCCAGCCCAAAGGGAAAAACTGGCAGAAAGGATAAAAAGGATGACAAAACTATCTGCTGTCCAGATGGCTTCATAGCAGAAGTCTACCAACATTCCAAGAAGGCTTAACTCAAGTTCTTTTCAAACTCTACCAAAAATTAAAGAGGAGAAACACTTCCTAACTCATTCCATGAGGCCAATATCACTCTAATTCAAAAACCAGATAAAGATACCAAAAGAAAAGAAAACTACAGACCAATATATCTTATGAGTATGGATACAACAATCTTTAACAAAATACTAGCAAATTAAATTCAACAACATTTTAAAAGAATTATACGCCCTGATCAAGTGGAATTTCTCCCTGGTATGCAAGGTTGGTTCAACATAAGAAAGTTAATTATGTATCCCATAAGTTTGGATAAGTTGTGTGCTTGTTTTCATTTGTCTCAATATATTTACTGCTTTCACTTGCAATTTTTTCTTTGACCCACTGATTATTTAAAAGCTTGTTATTCAGCCTCCATGCATTTGTGAATTTACCTCTTTCCTATTTATTAGTGATTTCCAGTTTCATTCCATTATGATCTGAAAAAATGCCTTGTATAATTTCAATCTTTTTATATTTATGAAGAGCTCCATTGTGCCCTAATATGTGGCCTATCCTGGAAAAAGAGCCATGGGCATTGAGAGGAATGTATAACTCATTGACTTTGGATGCATCATTCTGTATTTCTGTTAGGTCTAACTCCTTTATCATATTGTTCAAGTTCTCTGTTTCCTTGTTGATCTTCTATCCAGTTGTACTATACAATGATGTGAGTGATGTGTTGAAGTCTCCAATGATTATTGTAGAGATGTCTATTTCTCCCTTCAGTTTTGCCAGAGTTTGCCTTAAGTATTTTGGGGCACCTTGGTTAGGCACATAGACATTCATGACTGATGTATCTTCCTGGTGGATTGTCTCTTTTATTAATATATAATGTCCTTCTGTATCGCTTATAATTTTTTTGCATTTAAAGTCTGTTTTTTTCTGATATTAATATAGCTAAACCTGCTCTTTTTGAGTTATTATTTGGGTGGAATATCTTTTTCCACTTTCATCTGGTTCATATAATGGGTCTAAGTTGAGACTCTTGTAAACAGCATATGGAAGGCTCATTTTTTTATCCATTCTGTCCACCTATGTATTTTGATAGGGGAGTTTAATCCATTCACATACAGTCATATTACTGTAAATGCATTATTTCCTTCCATCATTTTATTCTTTGGTTTTCATATGTCATATCATATTTTCACCTTTTTACTCTTTTGGTTATCCTTTCTGCTGTTCTTTCTTATATACTCTTCTCCAAGCCTCTCTCTCCTGTGTTTTTCTTCTGGACTCTAAAGCTTCCCTTAATATTTCCTGCAAAGGTGTATTCTTTTTTATGAACTCTCTTAGTTTCTGTTTGTTTGTGAATATTTTAAACTCACCTTCATATTTGAAGAAAAATTTTGCTTGATAAAGAATTCTCAGCTGGCAATTTTTCTCTTTTGGTATCCAAATTATATCATACTACTGTCTTCTTGCCCCCATGGTTTTTGATGAGAAATCCACACTATGTTTGACTGGGCATCCCTTGTATGTGATGGTTTGTTTCCACCTTGCTGCTTTCAGAATTTTCTCTTTATCTTTGAGATTTGACATTCTGAGTAGTTATGTATATTAATGTAGGTCTATTTGGATTTATTCTGATTGGGGTACGATGTACTTCTTGGACATGTAAGTTCATTTCTTTCATGAGAGTTGGGAAAGTTTCAGCTATTATTTCCTCAAATACCCTCTCTGCCCCTTTTCCATTCCCTTGTTCTTCTGGAACTCTTGTGATACATATATTGTTCTGTTTCATGTTGTCATTCAACTCCCTGAGCCCCTACTGATTTTTTTCCATTCTTTTCTCTCTGTTCTTTTCTCTTCAATTCCAGCTATTTTGTCTTCAATATTACTTATTTTCTTCAACCATTTTGAGTCTGCTGTTTTATGCCTCTAATGTGTTTTGATATCACCTATTTTGTCCTTCATTTCTATTGGCTCTGTTACTTTCTTATTCAGGTATTCGGATTCTTCTTTGTGCTCTTTTAATGTCTTTTTGATGTTGTTTATCTGTTTAACCATATTGTCTTTCAACTCATTCATTTGACTTTGGAAATTTGTATGTATCTCATTAATTAGTTGTTTCAAATCCTGCATCATTTCTGGGGCTTTGATAAATTCCTTTACTTGAGCCATGCCTTCCATTTTCTTAGTATGACTGGTAATTTTTTGCTGTTGTCTAGGCATCTGAGTAGGAGGCTAATTTACTCAGATGCTCAATTTCTCTCTCTTTTGTAGGGATTTAGTGGTGGGCAGCTGTGTGTTGCTGTTGCTGTTGCTCTTTGATTCTTGATTCAGTCTGGATTGCTATGATTGTCCCTGTTAGTTGCTCAAAACTGGTCTCTGGTCCCAGTAATGAGTTGCAGACACAGTTCCTAGGGCCTTGGTGAGGGAGGCTGTCAAGGCCAGAAAAAGCATCTCTCATTTACTTTTAATTTTCTCATGTGCACTTCCTTGGTCTGCCAGCAGATGACACTCTTTGGTGGCATCACAAAGGACATCCTGGAGCCTTCCAGAACACCCTGAAAGTCCCAGGCAGGGGAATTCAGACCTATGACCATCTCTACTGGTGCTGTGCAGTGCATCCTCATCTTCCTGTGATCCAGATCCTTCCTGGTAAAGTGCAACTCCATTGTCTAGAGCCACACAGCAGACACATTTAAATCATTTCCCAGGATCTCCAGCCACAGCATCATGGGATGGGAGACTGCCCCTGGACCTGGTTGCTTTCCAGGAAGCCAGCAGCAAGGGCACAGTCATCTAGGCATCCCCCAGGTATCAGATCTGAAGCCATTCCTTGACAAGGGGGACAGCAGATACATGAGAAGGTGGCCATGACTGTCTCCAGAGCATTCGCTGTATCTCCAGGGGGGGATTGCAATCCCTGGGCCTCTTCAAGCTGCCAGGACCAACCTGGGTCAATGAGGGTGGGCAGGGAAGTTCATCCTGTGCCTGGACATATTTCAACCTGTGCCCCAGTCATTGGACCTTCAGGTCTCAAATCTGTCCTCATCCCACTCAAGGGTTAGAGTCCATTCAGGCTGGGGAGTATCTGGAGATGGTGTCCCCAACCATGGCATGATCCTTATGGGGCTGGGTCATTGAGAAATGTCTCAGGGAAATTTAAAAATCCCCCTGTGTGGCAGGTGACCAGACCAGATTGCCACAGAGCCCCAGGGAGGGCATCTATGAGTTGCCCAGGCCTCGCTCCAACCACCCTCATCTGTGTGGTCTGAGGGGAGCAGGGATGAGGCTAGGCCAGAATGGGGTGGGAGGGGCACCCTTGTGCTGGTGTGTTCCAGATCCATCCCACTGCCCTTCGTGATGGTGGTTGAGGACAATTTGATGGTGCATCTCTGTCATTTCACTTTCCTGAGTTCTGAGTGACACCAGTATGTGAGGTGGACATAGATAGAATCCTCCTCATCATGGACCCTCTGAGTTGGTCTTGTGAGAAAGATTGCTCTAGTGATTGGAAGGTGGCTTAGGGTACCAGTTCCCCAGGTGCTGCCCCACTTCAGCCTGTAGCCACAGATCTGAGTCTTGTGGCACTTAGATGGATCTCCACTCCTTCCCACTTGGGTACCTGGAACCCTGCTTGGACCAAGCACAGCTCTTCACACAGTGCCCCTCCTGCATCCAGTCTAGGAGTGCATCCTGGAGGGTCATGAAGGGCTTCAGCCCTGCAAATCCCATTTGCAGTGCTTTTGGCAAAAAAAAATGGGAAAATTTGTAAATATTTGTTGACTAAACAACACACACTTAAACAATAAGTGGGCCAAAGGAAAAAACTGCAAGAAAAATCAGTAAAGATCTCAAGATGAATGAAA
>JAQZBX010008402.1:0-48169 GCA_029593785.1 Cabassous unicinctus
ATTTTATTTATTTATCCCCCCCCTTGCTGCCCGTGCCTGCCATGTCCATTCACTGCGTGTCCTCTCCATGTCTGCCTATCACCCCCTGCCATGAGGTCCCGCTGCATCAATCCATGGCGCCGCGTGAGCTGTCCTGCCCTCACAAGGAGGCCCCGGGAGGCAAACCCGGGGCCTCCCATATGGTAAATGGGAGCTCTATCCATTGAGCCACACCCGCTTCCTGCCATGAGGTTGCTGCATCAGCCCACCGCATGGCTCAGGCCAGTGTGCCTTCACAAGGAGGCCCCGGGAGGCGAACCTGTGGCAAACGGGAGCTCCATCCACTGAGCCACACCCACCTCCCACACATTGTCTTGCTTTGTATTCAATTTCTTTCTTTCTTTCTCAACTAACAGTCTTTTATTCTTTGTATTTCTTGTTTCATTTTTTAAATTTCATCTTTTTAATTCATTCTTATTCCTTCTCATTTTTATGATTTTTCACTATTATTACTTATTTTTTCATGGTTCTTTTATGGTTCCTTTTTCATTGTTATTATTATTATTATTATTGTCTCTGCTACATATTTTCTTTTTTATGGTCTTAATATCTTTACAGAGAGAGGAGAGAAAACTAAACGAATATAGAATAAGTGGAACCAAGTGCCAAAGAGGATCCTTAACACAAACTAAAAGGAATATAACCCTCAACTAGAGAGAAAAACTTACCAACTGAATAAGCCCATCAAGATAAACAGATGCCTAGATATCAGAAAATATTACAACCAATTCTCAGAAACAGGAAAACATGGTCCAATCTAATAAACAAACTAAAAAAGACGAAGAGACAAATAACATGGGAAAACTAATGAAAGATTTCCAAACAAATATTATGAATCAACTCATTGAAGTGAAATAAGAGATAAAGGATATTAAGATGACACTGGGGGAACATATAGAAGAAATTATACATAAATAGATAATTGATCTGATGCTGATGAAAGTCAAAATGCAATAAATTAAAAATATGCTGGATGCACATAACAGCAGATTTGAACAGTCAGAGGAAACAATTAATGACACTGAAGGAAGAACATTTGAAATTGCACACATAATATAATAGATAGATTAAAAGATAGAAAAATTCAACAGGGAATCAGGGAATTAAATGACAGCACAAAATGTGCAAATGTATTGTTTGCATCCCAGAGGGAGAAGAGAAGAGAAGAGGGGCAGGAGTTTTGGAAAAGAAAATGGTTGAAAATTTCCCAACTATTTTTTAGGCTTTAATGTAATTATTTTATTAGACAAGTTATTGTTCACAGATAAATTGTGCATAAAATACAGAATTCCCATATACTTCAGTCTGACACACAGATTTTCCTATTATTAACACTCTGCATTAATGTGGTAATTTTGTTAAAATTTGATGTAACCATGTTATGATATTTATATGCTTAATTGTATTCCATATTTTATGTTAGGATTCACTGTTTTTGTTGTACAATTCTATGTTTTTTTAAAACTTTTTATTCTTGTAGCATATATAAACCTAAACTATCCCATTTTAACCACTTTCCAATATACAGTTCAATGGTGTTATTTACATTCACAATATTGTCACTACCACACAACACCCATAATTTTCCATCACCACAATTAGTATCGCCATACCAATTTAAAATTTACCCTATCCCCTACACTAATCCTGACTTAGGTAACCTGCATTCTAGGTTCATAAAATATAATTTATTTTTCAGAGCACTTTTAGAACTATGGAGAAATTGTGCGAAAATATAGTTATTTCCCGTATGTCCCCCTCCATCCTCTGCCCACAGTTGTCTTTTTATTAGCATCTTACATTAGTGTGATACATTTTTTACAGTTTATGAATCAATACCAATGCATTTGTAGCAATGAAAATCCACAGGTAAAATTTCTGTTGTGTAGTTCTATGGGATTTTTTAAACAAATAAATTTTATTGATACATATTAATAAAGCATAAATATATTCAAAATGTACAATCAATTGTATTCAATATAATCACATAGTTGTATGTTAATCAATTTAATCATTTCTAGAACATTTTCATTATTCCAATAATAATAATAAAACAAACAATGGTCATCACCATTCAATTTCTCAAAGCTTCCTCTCCTGTACATTGCTTCTATTCTTTTTCCTTGTTTCCATTATATTTGTATTTTTATATTGTAAAAACAGTCTTATATATATATAATATCATCCATATTTGCGTTTTACATGAAGTTTCACTGTTATCCAGTACCATGTCACATTTTTTAGATTTCCTTCTAGTAATATATATGACCATTGACTTTCCCTTTCAGCCACTGTCATAACCATATAATAGCACTTCTGGTTACAAACACTATGATGCACTTTCAACATTTCTCTACATTTCCACAGATTTACAAACAACTTTTTTTTTTACCAATCATGCACATTTTAAGCCCCAGATTTCCATTTTCTACCTTCATTCTATTTTTCTGATTAAATATATTCTAATTAATAACTCATTGAGTTTTCTCATTAAATTTAGTTCATAATAATGTGATCATAAATTATTTTTCATTTTCTATATGGATTGCTTCACTCAACATAATGTTCGCCAGGTTCATCCATGTTGTCATATTCTTCATGACTTCAGCTCTTCTTATCAGTGTATAATATTCCCTTGTGTGTACATACCACATGTTGTTTACCCATTCAAAGGTGATGGACACCTGGGTTAATTCCAACTTTTGTGTGTTGTGAGTAATACCTCTATGAGCATAGGTGTGATGATGTCTGGATCACTGCTCTCAGATATTCTAGGTATATGCCTAGGAATGTTATTGCCAGGTCACATGGCAAGTCTATTTTCAACTTCCTTAGGAACTGCCAAACAGTCCTCCTCAGTGGCTGTACCATTCTATATTCTCACCAACAGTGAATAAGCATTCCTATCTCTCCACATCATCTCCAACATTTACATTTTCTGACTTTTTACTAGTGGCAGTCTAATATTTGTGAAGTTTTTACTCATTGTAGTTTTCATTTACATTTCCTTAATAGCTAGTGATGTGGAATGCTTTTGTTGTTGTTTTCATTTTGGCAATTTTTAAAAATTTATTCAAGTATATCACTCATACATGAACATACATAAAAAATAAGTGTATAGCAATAGTTGTGAACTTACAAAACAAACATACATAGCATCATACAACAGTGTAGTTCTCATAGGTCACCCTACCACAAATAACTTGCAATGTTGTTAAACATTTTTAACTAATGAATAAAGAGCATCCTCAAAATATTACTACTAACCAAATTATTTTCCCCCAACCCACCCAATTATTATTATTATTATAATTTTTATAGCATTTATACATGAACATACATAAATAATAAGTGTACAGTAAAAGTTATGAACTTACACAGCAAACATTCATAATATCATACAAGGGTCCCATACATCAACTCTCCACCAACACCTTGCAGTGTCATGAGACATTTGTTGCAAGTTATGAAAGAATATTGTCAAACTCTTACTGCAGATGAGAGTCATTATCTTACATTTGGTGTATTTCCCCCCAACCCACCCTATTATTATTTTTTATAATATATTTTCATGACAGAAGTTGTAAACTTACAAAACAATCATGTACATGTGCAGAATTCCCAAACAACACCCCTCTATCAACTCACTACACCATGGTGGAACATTTGTTACAGATTATAAGATAATATCATCTGATTATTAACAGGTCCATAGTAAACATTTGGCACACATTTTCCATACTTCCCCATTATCAGCACTGTATATCTTTGGCATAGATGCAAAAATACAACATTATTACTGTTAATCACAGTCCATAGGTCACTCCAGTTGTATTTTTCCCATGCCTCTCTACATTCCCACCACCCTGCAACAGTGATGTACATCTGCTCTAGCTCACAAGGACATTCTTGCATCTGTACCATCAACCACAATTCTCATCTACCTCTAGTTTTACTATGCTATTCAGTCCCTAGATCATTCTCTAACTTTTTGTCAATTGGCATTTACATCCTATACTCCCATTTTCAGCCATGTCCCCGTTTATAAACCAGCTACTACTCACTATAATTTGTTACCATCAACTCTGTACATTTCCACACTCTTACTGTAAAGCTATTTAAAACTTCTACATACAATATCAGTAGTCCATCTCAGTTTGCCTCTAATCTCCTTTAAAAATCCACCACCTACCACTAGTTCTTGAAGTATTTTTCCTACATTTTCTTCTAGAAGCTTTATGGTTCTTACTTTTATATTTAGGTTTCTTATTCATTTTGTGTTGATTTTTTTATGAGGTGTGAGATAGGGGTCCTCTTTCTTTCTTTTGCTATGGTTATCCAGTTTTCTCAGCACCATTTGTTGAATGGACTGTTCTGCCTGATCTGGGTGGGTTTGATAGGCTAGTCAAAAATCACTTGACCATAGATATGAGGGTCTGTTTCTGAACTTTCATTTAGGTTCTATTGTTCTATGTGTCTGTCTTTATACCAATATAATGCTATTTTTACCACTGTAACTTGGTAATATGATTTAAAGTCCAGAAATGAGTTTCCTCCAACTTTGCTTTTCCTTTTTAAGTTGTTTCTGGCTATTCAAATAAATTTGATAATCATGTTTTCCATTTATTTAAAAAATGCTGGTGGAATTTTTATCAGTATTGCATTGAATCTATATATCAATTTGAGTAAAATTGACGTCTTAGTGTTATTTAGTCTTCCAATCTGTGAGCATGGAAAGTTCTTCCAATTGTATAGGACGTTTTAAACTTTCTTTTAACAGTGAGTTGTAGTTTTCCGAATACAAGTGAAATACATCTTTGGTTAAGTTCATTCCTAAATGTTTGATTATCATCTGTCATATTTTATTTTCAGCACTCTTTTGACACTTTTAATTACTTTTATTAATATAATCTTCATTTCTAGACTCTCTTCTAGGCTTTTCTCTCCTGTCTTTCTTTTCAGGCTGTAGCACATCCTTTAGTATTTCCCTCAAAGTGGGTCTCTTCATTACAAACTCCCTCAATTTCTATTTATGGTGAATATTCTAAACTTGCCCTCATTTTTGAAAGACAGTCTTGCCAGATATAAGATCCTTGGCTGGAAGTTTTTCTTTTGCAGTATTTTAAGTATACCATACCACTGTCTTCTTGCCTCCATGGTTTCCGGTGAGAAATCAGCACTCAAACTTATTGGGTATCTCTTATATATTATGCATTGCTTTTCTTCTGCTGCTCTCAGAATTCTCTCTTTGTCTTTGGCATTTGACATTCTGATTAGTTTGTGTCTTGGAGTTGTTTTATTTGGATTTTTTCAGATGAGAGTACAGCGTGCTTCTTGGACATGGATATCTATGTCCAATAGGGTTGGGAAATTTTCTACCATTATTTCTTCAAATATTCATTTTTCCTCTTTTCCCTTCTCTTCTCCTCCTGGGACACCCGTGGCATGTATGTTTGCATGTCTCTTGCTGTCATTTAGTTCCCTGAGACATCGTTCAAGTTTTTCCAATCTTCTCTTCCTCTGTTCTTTTGTATGTTCACTTTCAGAGGCAATTTCTTCAAGCTCACCAAACCTTTCTTCTACTTCCTCAAATCTGCTATTCTATGATTCTAGGGTATTTTTCATTTCATTTATTGCACCTTTCATTCCCATTAGATCTGTTATTTTTCAGTGTATGCTTTCAAATTCTTCTTTTTGCTCATTCAATGTCTTCTTAATACCCTTAATTTCTTTAGCCATCTCATTGGATTTATTAAAGAGATTTGTTTGAACACCTATGATTAGTTGTCCCAATTCTGTTATGTCATCTGGAGACTTATCTTGTTCATTTAACTGGGCCATATCTTCCTGTTTCTTGTTGTGGATTGAAATTTTTTGTTGGTGTCCTGGCATCTGGCTTAGTAGAGTATTTATTCTGTTTGTAGTATTTCTCTTTAGTTTAGGGCTTCCTGCCCTTTCTGTATTGCTGGTTGTGTAGTAGGAGCCAAGGATGTAATTGGTGCTGTAAGCTGTGGAGGCTCAAGCTGCCCTCAGTGCACCAAGGACCTATGAAGCTTCTCCCAACTTTCTCCTTTGCCAGGGGAAGGGATAGAGCCACAGCCATGTGGAATAATCCAAGTCATGCAGGCCTAGACTGTAGTTTCCCAGAGAGATTGATTAAGCTTCACAACCCTTTTTCCCCTGCCTGGTACTGGTATGGAGCTACTGGTATGGAGCTGCAGGTATGACCAGCAATCTATTCAGTACAGGTCCAAGATGACCACAGTTGCCCCAGTAGACTTCTGATTATTCAGTCTGTGTCAGCCAAATATACCTGAAGTTAACTGGATAGGCTGTTGCAGGTCCCTTCAGCTTCCTACCTGCTTGAGGTGGGACTGAATCCTAGTCTAAGGCTGCAGTCCAATCTGGGTGAAAGAGATTGATCTCTACTGTCACCATGATTTTCAATCAGCCCAGCTTCCCCTCATGTGTGAATGGACTCAAAATGGAAGCTACCAGGCTCCTTCTTACTTAGACAGGTTCAATATTTAGGTATTCTTAGGGTTATATTTTAGCCCACTGAATTGACTAATCAGTAGCTGACATTGGTGGCTAACTGTCTCTTTCTCCCCTGTTTTGGGGAAATGGAGTTTCCAATTCCTGCCACAGAATAACTCCTGAGGTGGCTTGCACTGCCAAACCAGGAACCATGGTGTGGCCTGTTATTTCCTAGAAAGTCTGGCACAGCTCCCCTTATCTTCCTCCCTGTCTGAGGTAGGCCTGGGGCTTAGGCTACAGTGGCAATCTGATCTAGATGTAAAGAAGCTGGTCCCTGCCAGCACTGTAGTATTTTCAGTCAGCCCTGTTTCCCCTCTTGTCAGGTGCAGAGTTAAGATGGCAGCTACTGGCCTCTTTCTGACTTGAACAGGTTCAAATTTTAGTTGTTCTTAGGATTATACTTTAGCCCACTGAATTTGCTAATCAGTAGCTGAAGTTGGTGTGCAACTGTCTCTTCCTCCCCACTTTTTGGGAAGTATAACTTCCAGTCCAGCTGCAGAACAACTCCCTAGGCGGCTTGTTCCTCCAATGGAGGATGGGCACCAGCCTCTGTGGTGTGGAAAGCTCTACTTAAGAATCTTCCTTGCAGATGGGCAGCTTCCTTCTTCCACTCATTCAAGGATGCTGCAGGATGTGCTTTTGGTCTCCTGGAGCCCCCAAAAATGTCCTTTTGTTAGCTCTGAGTGATTACTAACTACCCTGCAGCAGGAGCTGATTCTATGAGCACCTTACTCTGCCTCCATCTTGCTGGTTGCCTGTTGAACATTTTTAAAAATGTGTTCCTTTGTTATTTATATTCCTTCTTTGGACTTTTTTCCCTTTTTTAATCAGGTAGTTTTTCTTTTTAGTGTTGAGTTGTATGATCTCTTTATACATCATGGAAATTTAACTGTTATTGGAAATGTGACTGCCCAATATTTTCTTGTATTGAGTTGGCTGCCTTTTCACCCTTTTGACAAAATCCTTTGAGGTGAAAAAGCATTTATTTTTGAGCAGGTCCCACTTACCTATTTTTTCTTTTTTTCTTTTTTTTGCTTATGCTTATAAGGTTTAAGAAACTACCCCCTACCACAAGACCTTGAAGATATTTACCTACATTTTCTACTCGGAGTTTTATGATTGTAACTTTTATATTTAGGTCTTTGATTCACTTTGACTAATTTTTTGCATACTATGTGATACAGCAGTCCTCTTTCTTCCTTTTGGATATGGAGATCCAGTTTTCACAGCACTATTTGTTGAATAGACTGTACTGGCCCAGCTTGGAAGACTTGACCACCTTGTCAAAAATTTCTATATTACAGATGTTAGGATCAATTTCTGATTCCTCAATTAGGTTCCATTGGTCAATTTATCTGCCTTTATGCCAGTAACATGCTGTTTTTACCACTGTAGCTAAGTAATATGCTTTAAAGTAAAAAGGGGAACCCTCCAAATTTGTTATTCTATTTTTAAGACTTTTTTTGCCTATTTAGGGCCCTTTACACGTCCAAATAAATTTGATAATTGGCATCTCCATTTCTTCAAAAAAGGCTGTTTGAACTTTTACTGGGATTACTTTGAATTTGTAAAAAAACAAAAACATAAACAAAAACAAAAAGTGTAGATTTTTACTTCTTAATGATATTTAGTCTTCCAATCCATGAACACAAAGTATTCTTCCATTTATTTAGATCATTTTTTGTTTCTTTCAAAAATGTCTTGAAGTTTGCTGGATTCAGTCATTTTATGTCCTTGGTTAAGTTTATTCCTAAATGTTTTATTCTTTTATTTGCTATTATAAATGGAATTTTTTCTGATTTCCTCCTCAGATTATTTATCATTAGTTTTTAGGAATGCTATTGGTGTTTTGCTTATTAATCTTGTACCCTGCCACTTTGCTGAACTTTTCTATTATTTCTAGTAGCTGTGTTGTGCTATTTTCAGGATTTTCTAGATATAGGATCATATGTCTGAATACTGAAGGTTTTATTTCTTCCTTTCTTATTTACCTGTCTTTTATTTCTTTATCTAGCTTAATTGCTTTTGCTAGAAAGTTTAGCAAAATATTGAATAACAGTGCTGACAGTAGGCATCATTGTTTTTTTCCTGATCTCAGTGGGAAAGCTTTCCATCTCTCACCATTGAATACAATGCTATCTGTAGGCTTTTCATATATGCCTTTTATCACATTAAGAAATCTTCTTCTAGTCCTATATTTTGGAGTGTTTTTTACCTAGAATGGATGTCACATTTTGTCAAACACGTTTTCTGCCTCAATTTAGAAGACCACATGATTTTTCTTCTTCAATTTATCAATGTAATTTTTTACAATAATTGATTTTTTGAGAACCGTCCTTGTATACCTGAGATAAAACTCACTTTACTGTTGTGCATAATCTTTTCAATGTGATTTTGGATTCTGTTTGAAAGTATTTTGTTGAGGATTTTTGCATCTGTATTCATTAGGGATGTTGGTCTATATTTTATTTTTAAATTGTATATTTTTCTGGTTTTGGTATTAGTTGATGGCTTCATAGTGTAACTTTTGTAGTGCTCTTTCCTGTTCAATGTTTTGGAAGAGCTTGAGTAAGAGTGATATTAGATCATTTTTGAATGATTGGTAAAATTCACCTGTGAGGCCATCTGGTCTTGTATTTTAATCTTTGCGACGTTTCTGATGGCTGCTTCAACCCTTTCACTTGTGAATCTTTTGCTGGGGTCTTCTATTTCTCCTAGGGTCAGTGTAGGTGGTTCATGTGGTTCTAGCAATTTACTCAAGTTGAATACATTGTCTAGTTTTTTGGCATACAGTTGTTCAAAATACCCTCTTATGATCTCCCTTATTTCTGCAGGGTCACTGTTAATGTCCCCTATCTCATTTCTAATTTTGTTTACTTGTGTCTTCTCTCTTTTTTTCTTTGTTAGTCTATCTAAGTGTTTGTCGGTTTTGATGATATTCTCAAAGAATATTCTTCCATTTGTTTAGGTCCTTTTTGACTTTCTTTAACAATGTCATGTAGTTTTCTGTGTACTAGACCTTTTCATCATCAGCTAAATTTTTCCCTTGTTTTTATTTTTTTATTTGCTACTGTAAATGGAATTTTTTTCTTGATTTCTTGTTACATTGCTTACTATTGACCTATAGAAATGCTACTGAATATTTTGGTTGTTGATCTTATATCCTGCCACTTTAGTGAACTCATTTATCAGCTTTAGAAGTTTTGTTTTAGATTTTTCAGTGCTTCCTATATAAACACTAACTCCTTGATATTAATTCTGACACTTATGAACGTTATTCCTATAAAATTTAAACTTCACCTAGTAATTTATGTAGCCCAATTGTTAGCTCCTGAAAACCAACTTGTTACTCGAAAGTGGATTCTCTCTAAACCAAAGTCAGCATACTGGTTGCCTTCACCCTGGCATGGGGCATGCATCCCAGGGTTTGACCTCCCTGGCACCAAGGGATTATTACCAAGCACCAGCTAGAGATGCATTTGGAAAAATTCATTGACCAAAAGTGGCAAATATTAAATACAAAGAGATTTTATGGCCAGGAGATTTCAAAGTGAGTAAGGAGTTCATTCCAGAGATTATACACATGTCAGGAGTATCCGGAGATTCTCATTGACCTACACAGTTTACAATGCTTCAGGCAGTCATGATCCTGAGGACCCAAGAGACATCTGGACACTATAAGCAGGACAGATAACCCTAGGAAATCACATCCAATTGTTGGATCTTACCTTGGAATATATGTTAACTTATCTTCCCAATGTAAGAGAAAGAATTATTTATAATTTTCCTACCTATGGTTCTTCTGCCACTTTTATTTGAACCTATAATTAGCACTATTTCCATTAAATATATAGTGCAGAGACTTAAATCTTGTGTCTGTTCTTATGTCAGTTGAACTCTGAATCTTATCAGAGTTGTAGCCAATGATTACTCTCCAGATCATTGGATTTTCCCAGGACAACTAATAAAAGTGTGACCATGGATACTGCTTATCTCAAAATACAGGGAGAATCTACAACTGCAAGCAAGATGTTTCCATCCATCTTCCCCATGTCACCCAAACCCCTCTCAATCAGAAGCACAGTGGACATCATCATAAAAAATCATCAAGATTGAGGAACAAATATAATGTGTGAATGCAACTATTGACTAAAGTAGACTTGTCATTATTCTAGGAATGGAAGAACTTGTAGCATTGATATAAAGACTGTGCTCACCAGAGGTTCTGAGGGGAGGGAAGGGGATGAATATGTGTACCATGGTATATTTTGGGGACCGTGGAATTGCTTTACATGATATTGCAATGATGGATTCAGGCCATTACACAGTGACCCAATATCTTGAGCATTCACATAAAATAACTTGAAAGGTAATCTTCAGAATTTGGAATGGAAGAATGCAGGGAATTTGTTAAATTGTAAGTCTAGTGGTAATTGTGAAGAAGTGTAACTTTTTCCTTTGTTCAGACAATCTCATCACATTATTGGTTGTAGTTCCAAAGTTAAAACACAATGGTTGGGTTAAGCAGTGTGAAACACTAGCTGAAATGGTAGTTCCAAGGACTATCAATGTTCTTTCAGAGTACCAAGAGAGTTACCTTGTTTAGGAATGTAGTGAATTCAGATAAAAAGCCTGGGAAACAAATTAATCATTTGTGACTTCCAGAATAATGAAGAGGAGGTGAAAGCAAATAAAGAAGAAATGAGCAGGATTTCTACTGAGATGAAAAAGCAATTTGGGTCATTTGTGTGATGGCTGAAAGTGAATTTCAGGGAGGCATTTATTGCATGGATTCATATGAAAGCATCAAGGGTTTTTGGTGAGTGCGTGTTAAGTTATGGCTTGCTGGTGAACCTCCTAGCAATGATATTTCAGCATAGTAAGTAAACAATGAAGAAACTGAGAGAAGTATTATATGAATTATATGAACACCTATACAGAAGTGCAACAGCTGCTATTGATGTTCCAATGCATAGTCCTGGTTTAATCATGAGTGAACAAGAATCCTACCCCTATGGATAGTATGAGATTCACTGTAAATTTATGGAATTCAAGTTAAACTGGGCTCCTCCACAGACTACCCTGCTGACAGACATAGGTGGCCATACTATAGTATTCTTAACTCTCTAATATCCTTTGATTGCTTCTTACTACTTTTATTAAGTGAATTCTCCCATAGTGACCCATTTCTGAACATTTTATTTTTGAAGAAAACTGTATGTACTCTTACTTATTATTGATCAGGTCTGTAAATGTATATTAAAAAGCAGTTCATTTATGAACAGAATAGTTTATTTAAAGAGAAAATTTTTCTTCATCAGTATGGTGATATGCATTAATTCCATTTATTACTATTGTCTTATTTACAAAAGAATGGTGTAAACCTTTATACCATTTTGTTCACTGTATTGAGTAGACATAATTTCTTAATAGTTATTAATTATAATTTAAAGAAATGTTACAATATTTTGGTATATGCTTTCTGAATATTTCAAAATGCAATCTATGAGCATTGTCAACACGCACAGAAGAAAATAAAATTACTTCCCCCAAAATCCATACACACTTAAAAACACACAAAACACACAAAAACTGCCTATATTTTATGCAGTTTAAAACTTTATTATTAATTTTTTCTATTAGTAAACTAGATGAGAACAATAAACTCAACCATATGCTTATGAAAAGAGACATAAGTATAAAGGCAGAAGTTTACTATATATTGATATATCATACAAAGTAAACTTAAAGGCAAACTGAGCATTTCATAATAATAATAGATGTCAACCGATAGAAAAGATAGCATAGTTGTTAATCGGTATGGACCTAATAATGTAAATTCAAAACATATCAAGGAAAATTGACAGAATTAAAAAGGAAAATGAAATAGACACATATACAACCATAATGTGAGGAAACACACATGAATATTTAAATTGTAAATGGATGGAAATCTAAATATGCAAGCTAAAAAGGTAAAAAATTTTAGGAGAAAGCAAAAAAGGTGTTTGCATGACTTAGTTTACTGAATAGGGTATGCAAAGTTTTAATTGTAAAGGAGAAAATATAAAATGAATTTTTAAAAGATATTCTCTTCTATCATCAACAGATATTATTTTTTCTTTTTTATTAGGAGATACCAGGGATTGAACACAGGAACTTTGGCATGGGAAGCAGGCACTCAACCAGTGAGGACATCTGCTCCCAAATGAACTTTAATTTCTTTTACTTTTTAAGTGGTACTGGGGATCAAACCTAAGACCTTGTACATGGGAAGCAGGTGCACAACCACCTGAGCTATATATGCTTCCAAAAGATATAATTCAAAGATTGAAAAGACAAAACAAAGGCTTTGATAAGAGGTTTGGAATATAAATGTCCAACAATAAAAATATATGTACAACATATATGAAATTTCTACAACTCAATAATTTAAATAAAACAGTTATCCTAATAGAAACATTGACAAAATCCTTGAATCTTCCCTTTACAGAGCTATTCAAATAGACAGTATGAAGAGCTAATAAATTTTATTAGGACTCATGAATATGCTAATTAAATGTATATATTGTAATAGAACCTCACCCAAAGAGAAGGTCTAAATGGAAAAGATGTGATTTGTTGAGCACTTGAATTCTCAGTTCTGCTGCTGGGAATGTAATTGTGCATGTGTAATACAGGAAAGGTTTTCATGCATCTCAAAATTGAAATCATAAAAGAAAATATTAATGAATTTTGGTTACATTAAAATGCAAGAATATTCTGCATTGAAAAAAAACATAATTTGAGAAAATATTTTAAAATTATGTTTATTTTAATTTTATGCCATTTTCTCTATATTTAAAAGAAACTAAAAATTATTACATTTATTATTTTTAACTTTTTATCTCCCACTCATGACCTTAATAAAAATATTTTTGAAACCAAGAATATAAACACTGACAAATCAGTTTAAAAAAAATAGACAAAGTAAGTGAAGGGATAGATTACAAAAGAATGGATAAAATGTGTCTTAAACATCTACAAAATATGCTCAACATAATCATAATAAAAATACTGATTCAAAGTACAGTGATATATGTAAATTGAAACATTTGATATAACTTTTTGATAACAAGGCTGATGGAAAGCAAGACTGGACTGATCAAGCACAAAAGGGTTGAATTCTATGGAGGGAACAATTTTTCATATATATGATAATTACAAATGCATTTCTAATCACTTAAACATCTAGAATTTATTTTACAGATATGCCTGCTTAAATACAAATTGATGTATTGGCAAGGCTACCCAAGGCAGAATAAATAAGGGATTGAATAAAGCCAAGGAGAAAACATAATTATATGAAAAATAAAATAAAAATTATTATAGAACTGTTACAGATTATGCTAACTTCCATTTAAGCATGGGATGTAAATTATATGCATTCTATTTGCTTATAAGTATTTGCTTATATAAATACTAGAAAAGATGTAATTGTATTTGAACAATATCTAGGAAATACATTAAAAAATAAGGTTAGTTCCATGGTGTTGTGGGAAGATGGCATTAAACTAGCAGGCAGGGTTCAATTATCTCACAAAATCAATAGAACTGTTGCCAAAAGCTGTCTGAACCACCAGTTTTGGGGGTCAGCAGACCAAAACAGTACTACACAAATCCCTGGAGGGTGAGGGACAGAGAGACAAAAACTCCAAACAAAGAAAATATGTGACCAAACAACCATGGTGACTGGGAAGGGCTCCCCTCCCCCACTTCCAAGATGTTACACTGGGCTAAAACACCTGGCTCAGGTCAGCTCACAGAGAGTAGAACAGACTACTTCCTCCCTGTCACTTCTTTCAAGGGAAAAGAGACGGGAATTTTTTTCAGTGAATTAATCCAGCAGATCCCACTTTTAATCTCTGCACTGCAGATTCAATACAGGAACACAGGAAAGAGGAGACTGAAAAACTTCAGTGGAAAGGTGTGCTGAAAAGCACCATTTGCTGGCTGGTCTGGAAATTGCATGAACAAAAATTGTTCTGGGTTCTCTCTGTATCTAAACCCCTTGAAGAAAATCTGTGCCCCATTAGAGGGTCCCTGGCCAATTTTTGACAACATAAGCTGGCAATATTAAAGGTTTAGAATAAGTTGTACCAAATGTCAAAATAGGGCTGGGAAAATAAAAAGCAAGAGAGAGCAGTTAGCCATCAGAGTAAATTCACCAACATACTCAGATGACTGGACATCAGCAAAAATTTACAAACCATACTAAGGAACAGTAAGAGATAGTTCAGCCAAAGAAGCAAACCATTCAGCAATAATCATACAACTCTCCTAAATCAATTCAAAGAATTGAAAAAACATACGGAAGAAATGTTACTATACATAAATTAAAATTCTCACAGCGATGAAAGTCACAGTACATTAAACATTTTATTTTATTTCAGTTTTTATTTTTCTAGTTTTTTTTCTTGCCTCTTATTTTTTATTTGTAAATTATTATTGTCATATTTTTATATTTAATTTTTTATTGGCTTTATTTTGAAGAAGTTTTGGATAATAAAAGGGCCCCAATTGTGGCAGGGGAAGGTAACTTGTATGAGGTGTCATTTTTGCAGGATATGTGTGGAAGAATGAAACTGAGACATGCCTCTAAGACATATGAATATCTTCAAATATTCATTGGGCATCTATTGGTGGGTGGAGAAATAGCAAAAAATTACAAGCCATACTAGGAAATGTAAGAGAAGGCCGAACCAAAAGAGCAAACCAAATATTGTGAAGAGACACAGGATTTAAGATAACTAGGGATAATCATACACAGTAAACAATGCCTCAAGCAGCAGGGCTCCTGAAGTCTCTAGAAACATCTAGACACTATAAGTAGGGCAGACAAGCTCAGGAATTTGACTACCTCTCAGTGGACATTACTTTGTATTTTATGTTCTTGGTGTAACAGAGTTAGACACATTTATAATTTCCCTAAACATGGATCCTTTGCTTCTTTTATTTGAGAAAATAATTATCACTTTATTTGTTAAATATATGTCCCAGAGACTTAAATTTTGGCCTGTTCATGTGTTGGTTGAGCTCTAAGATCAGAACTCTGAGCAGAGTTGCAACACTTACTGTTCAGTTCACTGTACTCACCCAGGACAACTGTCAAGGAGATGATAGATAACACACATCCCAAGGAAGAGAAAGTGTCGTAAACTGCAAGCAAGAGAGTTCCATCCATCTGTCCCATGGGATCTAAGCCATCTCTCAATTAGAAATAGCATGGTTATTTCTATGCCCAAATCCTTAAGTTTGGGGAATGAACAATGGACTAAAGTAAACTTATTATTCTATCATAGATTTATTATTCCACCAATGGAAGAATCTTTATCATTGATATTAAGGCAGTGGAAACCAGAGGTTCAGAGGAGAGGGAGAGGCAATGATAGGTGTAACATGGGGGCATTTTTGTAAAATTGAAATTGCCCTTAATGACATTGCAATGACAAACACAGACCATTATAAATTTTGTCATAACCTATAAAATTGTGTGTGGCAGAGTGTAAACTATAATATAAACTATAATCCACATTTAGTAGTATGCTTCAATATGTGTTCATCAATTGTAATAAATGTACCACTCTACTGAAAGAAGTTGATGAGGGAAAATGTGAGAGTGTTAGGGGTTGCAACATATGGGAATCCCCTATTTTTTATGTACCATTATTGTAGTCTTTAGCTTCTTTAAAATATAAAAATAAAAAAGACATTAAAAAAACAAATCACACTTTAAAACACAAACCTCAGTTCTTAGTCTGATATTTTGAATTAAATAAAAATTATATGCCACTTTGAAAAAAAGTCATAATTAAAAAATACACTAGAGTTGCATAAGAACTGGTTTGAATTGCTTGAAGACAAAATTAGTGATTTCAAACACAGAATAACTGAATTTTAAAAGACAGGATAACAGAAGGAGAAGAGAATGGGAAAAAAGGAACAGTCTCAGTGAATTGAATGAAAGCAAAATATGCACAAACATTCACAGTATTGGTGTCCCAGAAGGAGAAGAGAATGAAAAAGTGGCAGAAAGAATATTTGAAGAACTAAAGACTGAAAATTTCCTATGCCAGTTTGAGATTATTTATGAATCCCAAAAAAAGAGAGATTATGTTTGTAAACTGGTCTGTATCTCTGGGGATGATACCCTCTGATTGTATTAAATTCAATGGTTTTAAATTTACTTGATTAAATCAATTTAGGACTTTTGGTTCGACCACATGAGTAGGGTATGACTCAGGGTTGAGTTCCCATCCCCTTGGTTAACTTATATAAAAGGGCACACACAGTAAAAGACACTGAAAGAGAGAGGGCAGTATATACACCAGAAGAGAGAAGGCTCAATCAGCTAAAACCCGGGGAGAGCTGACCCATTCACCTGAGTTTTTGCATCTGAACTGATGACCAGCTGAGAAAGCCTGGAAAGAAATGAGCCCAGTGCCAGACTGCTATAAGAAACCCTGAAAGATAAGCCCTATGTCAGCCTACTGGTAAGATCAGAAGAAGCTGGGCAAACCAAGCCTTAAGAGAAGAAAGAAGTGGAAACCAAGCATAGATCACCTAACCATCTAGCATGGCACCTGACTTTGGTGAGAAAGCAACCTTGAGCTAGACTCTTTAGTACCTTTTAACAGTCAGGTTTGACCCCAAATAAATGCCCTTTATAAAAGCCAAGAGATTTCTTATACTTTGCTTTATCAACCCTTTGGCTGGCTAATACACTTTGCAAACCTTAGTAATGGCACAAATATAAATATACAAGAAAGACAATGCACTCAAAACAGAATAAATCTGAATAAACCTACCCTGAGAAAATTTCTGTTCAGAATGAAAAATATCAGAGATAAAGAGAGGATTCTGAGAGCAGCAAGAGAAAAGCAAAGCATCACATGTAAGGGAAACTTAATAATATTAAGTGCCAATTTCTCATTATAAACCAAGGAGGTGAGAAGAAAGTAGTATGATTTACGTAAGGTACTAAAAGAGAAAAACTGCCACCCAATAATACTATATCTGGCAAAGCTGTCCTTCAAAATAGAGGATGAGTTTAACATCTTCACATACAGACAAAAGATGATAGAATTTTTTTCCAAATGTCTAGAAATACAGGAGATACTAAGGAAGTTAGCCTGAAAGGAAAAACAAGGGCAAGAGATGTGGAAAAGAGTGTAAATATGATGATTATTAGGAAGGGTAAATTAAAGTGTAAAAAGACAAACAATAGAATGATATGACAACAGAGAAACAAAGGACAAGTTGGGTGAAGTAAGTAATGCCTTTACATTAATAAAATTGTATTTAATGGCTCAAACTTCCCAATCAAAAGACATAGACTGATAGAAAAGATAAAATATATGAGCCATCTATATGTTTTCTACAAGAGACTCACTTCAGATGTAAGGCTAAAAAAAGGCTAAAAGGGAAAATTTGGAAAAATATATTCCATGAAAATCGTAACCAAGCATGAGATGGATTAGCAATACTAATATCAAACAAAATAGTTTTCAAATGCAAAACTGTTATAAGTGATGAAGGTCATTATATATTAATTAAAGGGGCCATTCCCCAAGAAGAAATAACTATATTAAATATTTATGCACCTAATTTGAGTTCTCCAAGATACATGAGGCACAAACTGGCAAAGCTTAAGTGAGAAATAGATGTATCTAGAATAATAGTTGGAGATTTCAATGCACCACATTCAGTATTGGATAGAACATCTGGACAGAGGATAAATAAACAGAACATGAATAATATGATATATGAGATAGACATAACAGACATCTATGGCGCATTGTAACCCAAAACAGAATGGTATACATTATTTTCCAGTGCTCATGAATTATTCTATCATATAGACCATATATTGGGTCACAAGGCAAATCTCAATGAATTTAAAAGTTTTATACTTTTAAAAAACACTTTTAAAAATCATAATTGTACTAAGCTGGGAATTAATAATGGATGGAAAAAGGGAAAATTCACAAATATATGGAGATGAAGCAACACACTCTTAAATAATCAGTGGGTCTGAGAAGAAATTGCAAGAGAATTCACCAAATATCTTCATTCGAATGAAAATGAGAACACGACATATCAAAATCCATGGAAATACTAAAAGGCAAAAGTGAGTGGGAAATTTATAGCCCTCAATGCTTACATAAAAAAAAATAGCCACAATTAATATCTAACTGGAAAAAGAAAACTATTCCCATACCAAGTCAAAGGAATAAACAGAAATGATCAGAGCAGAAATTAATGAAATCAAGAACAACAACAACAACAACAAAAAAAAAACAACAGAGAGAATCAAGAATATCAACAGTTGTTTCTTTGAGAAGATCAACAAAATAGAGGAACCCTTAGCAAGACTGACTAAGAAAAAATGAGAGAAGATACAAATAAATAAAATCAGAAAAGAGAGGTAGGAATTAACACTGACCTAACAGAAATAAGAAAGCTCATAAGAGTAAACTAGGAACAACTGTATGCCAGAAAACTAGACAATATAGATGAGATGTACAAATTCCTCATAATGCACGAACCACCTATACTGACACTAGAAGAAACAGAAGAACTCAACAAACCAATCACAAATGAAGATATTAAAATGGTCATCAAAAAACCTCCCAATGATGTAACCTTTGACCAAAATGTGGAAACAGTATGGACAAATGAATGTATATGGCTAAGGGACTTGAAACTGAATTGGGAGGTCCTTCCAGAGGTTACACTAATGCACATCTCATAAGGATCACATTAAATTCCAAGGTAAATATTGCCTCAATTAGTGGGATTCCTCAGTGCTCTGGAGATATCCAGACTCTATAGGCAGGACAGACAACTCAGGGGTTTGGCACACTTCCAGTGGGACATACTTTAGAATTTATGCTCTGTACTGTGACAGAATTAGTCTCAGTCATATTTTCCCTACACATGGCTCCTTTGCCCCCTCTATTTGAACAAATCATTAGAACTAGAGTTGATAAGTGTATGTCCAGAAGACTTAAATCTTTGGACTGTCTATGTACAAGTTGGGCCCGGAATCTCAACAAAGTTGCAAAACATATTCTCCAGTTCATTGGACTCACCCAGGATAATTAACAAGGAGATGATAATGGACAATGATCATCCCAAGGCACAGAGAGAACCTGCAACTGCAAGCAAGATAGTCCCATCCACTGGACACATGGAATCTAAGCCCCCTATCAATTAAAGGTGGAGTGGGCTTCATCATCCCAGAATCCTTAGCACTGGGAAATGAACTATGGGCTAGAGTAGACTTACTGCTATTTTACTTTAGTCTTATTGTGACTCTAGCAATGGAGGAATTTTTTCATTGATATGGTGGCAGTGGACACTAGAGGTTCTGAGGGGAGAAAGAGGGAAAATATGTGTAATTTGGGGGCATTTTTGGACTTGTAAATTGTCCTGAATGACATTGCAATGACAGATACAGGCCATTATATATCTTGTAATAACTTACAAAAATGTGCAGAGGACAGTGTAAACTACAATGTAAACAATAATCCTTGCTTAGTGGTAGTGCTCTAAAATGTGTTCATCAATTGGAACAAATGTACCACACTAATCACGGATGTTGTTAATGTGGGAAAATGTGGGAGGGATAGAGAGCAGGGATTATAGGAAGCCCATTTTTTGTGTAACATTTACGTAATCTAAGTATATGTTTTAGAATACTAAAAAAGTATTTTAAAAAAATGAAAAATCTGGAACCCGATGACTTCACATATGAATTTTCTAAATTATTCAAAGACAATCTAATACTAATTTTGCTCAAGTGTTTCCAAAAAATTGAGCAGGATATAATCCTACCAAATTCATGCTATGAAGTCAACATCATCTTAATAGCAAAACCAGATTAAAATACTACTAAAAATAGAACTACAGAACAATATCTCTTATGAATATAGATGTAAAAATACTCAACAAAATACTTGCAAAAGGAATCCAAAAGCACATTAAAAGAATTATACATCAACATCAAGTGGGTGGGATCCCTGGTACACTAGAGTGATTCTACACAAGAAAATCAATTATTGTAATAAACCACATTGAAATATTGAAGAATCAATATCACATGAACCTCTTGATCGATGCAGAAAAGGCAATTGACAATATACAGCACCCTTTCTTGATAGAAACACCCCTAAAGAATAGAATGAAGCTTTATCAATAGGGTAAAGTGCATATAAGAATAATCTACACCTAGCATTGTACTCAATGGTGAAAGACTGAAAGCTTTCTCACTTACATTAGGAACAAGACAAGGAAGCCCACTGTCACCATTGTTATTCAATATTATGCTTGACACTCTAGTTAGAGCAATTAGGCTATATAAAGAAATAAAATGCCAAGATAGGAAAGGAAGAATTAAAACTTTCACTATTTCCAGATGATATGATCCTAAATCTACAATCTCCTGAATAATCCACATAAATGCTACTAATAGCTGAATTAACAAAATGGCAGGGTAAAAAATTAATATATAAAAATCAATAGCATTTTATACACTACTGATGAGAAATCGGAATTGGAAATCAGAAAAAAATTCCATTTATAATAGCAACTAAAACAACCAAATATTTAGGAATAAACTTACCAAAGACATAAAGGATTTATATTCAGAAAACTACAAAACATTGCTAAAAAAAAACTGAAGAAGAGGAAATAAATGGAAGACTATTCTTTGTTCATGGAATGAAAGACTAATTATCATTAAAATATCAATTCTACCTGTGGCAGGTTGATATTATTTGTGAAATCCAAATAGGAGATATTCATTATGTTTATTAACTGGTCTGTTTCTCTGGGCATGGTACCCTCTGATTGTCCTAGATTCAGCTGAGATATCTGATTAAATTATATTAAGATTAGGACTTGATTCAACCACATCACTAGAATGTGACTCAGCATTGACTCCCAGCACCCTTAGGCTGATAAAACCACCTTTCTCATGTAAGTAGACACACAGAGAAGAAGATACAGGAAGAGAGACATCTCATTAGACACAGCCTGGGGAAGAGAGATGAGCCTGATTGTATACAGTTGAGTTTGTAAAGAGAACAGAGCAGCTGAGCCAAGAAAGAAATGAGCCCAGGGGAGAGAGACAAGCCTTATACCACCCTACAGCTGAGATCTGAAGAAGCTGAGACCATGGAGCCTTAAGAGGAAAGAAGAAGGCTGAACCTTTGTATATGTCCCCCGCCGTCTTACATCAATCTGTGGCAACAGACTTTGATTGAGAAAGTACCTCCTATGGTATCTTGAGTTGGACTCTTTAGAGCCTTGCGATTATAATATTCTGCCCCAAATAACCTTTATAAAAGCCAAAAGAATACTGGTACTTTTCATCATCACCCCTTTAACTGACTAATACACTACTGAAACTGATTTACAAATTCAATGCAATTCCAATAAAATTCTCAATAGCCTTTTTTTGTAGAAATGGAAAACCAATTATCAAATTTACTTGGAAGATGAGGGGTCAAAAAATTCAAAAGATTTTAAAAAGAAGATTGAAGTTGGAGGACTTTCACCTCTGAAATTTAATGCATATTACTGAGCTACACTGGTTAAAACAGCATGGTATTGGCATAAATGCAGAAACATTGACTGATGGAACTGATTTTAGAACATATCCAAAACAAAGAAAGGGGACCTCTATCTCACACCTTATACAAAAATTAACTTGGATCAAGTTCCTAAATATGAAATGTAAAATCATAAAACTCCTAGTAGAAAATGTAAGAAAACATCTTTAAGATATTGTGGCAGACAGTAGTTTCTTAAACCTTATACCCAAAGCACAAGCAACAAAAGAAAAAAATAGATAAATGGGATCCCCTCAAAATTAAATACTTTCGCACCTCAAAGGACTTTGTCAAAAAATTGAGAAGGTAGTCAACTCAATGGGAGAAAATAATTGGCAATCACATATCTGTTAAACTTTTAATATCAGTGATATAAAAAGAGATTATATTACTCAACAGTGAAAAGACAAACTACCCTATTAAAAATGGGTAAAAATCTTGAAAAGACAATTGTTCAAAGAAGAAATACAAATGGCAAAGAACCACATCAAAAAAATATTCAACATCAGTAGAAATTAGTGAAATGCAAATCAAAACCTCAATGAGATATCACTTCACACCTACTAGACAGGCTCCTATTAAAACGTTAGAGAACTGTCAATGTTGGAAAGGATGTGGATAGATATTAACACTTATCCACTGTTGGTAGGAAGGTAGAATGGTACAGTCAATGTGTAGGACTGTTTGGCAGTTTATAAGGAATTAGATAAAAGACTTGCCCTGTGAATTGGAAAGGCCATTCTTAGATACATAACTAGAAGAACTGAGAGCAGAGGCACAAACAGACATCTGCAAACCAATGTTCATAGCAGCATTTTGCATGATTACCAAAACATGAAACAGCATTTTTCATGATTGGAAACAACCCAGGTGTCCATCAACTGATGAATGTATAGACATATTGTGGTGTAAACACATGATGAAATATACAGCAGTAAGAAATGAAGTCATGAAGCATATGAAAGCATTGATGAACATGGAGGACATTGTGGTGAGTAAAGTAAGACAAACACAAAAGGACATATGCTGTATGATTGCACTATTATGAAATAGATATATTGGGGAAGCTAATGGAGTTAATAATTGGAATATAGGCTACCAGTAAATAGAAGGGTAGAGTGGATAGCTGAGGACTAATTTGTGTAGAATTGGCAAAAAAATGTTTGCTTATCTTTGGAATTTAAGAGAAATGTTGAAAGACATAATAGTGTTTGTAACTAGCAGAGCAATTATATAGTGTTATTGTTAAGCTAATGTGTCAACTTGGCCAGGTAATTGTGCCCAGTTGTGTGGTCAAGCAAGCACTGGGCTAATAGAAATACAAGGACATTTTTTGGGCTTTAGCTATTAGTGAGTTTACTTCGTAGATGGCTGATTATATCTACATCAACCAGGTAGATTGGCATCAGCAATGAGTGATGCTTTATCCAATCAGTTGAATGCCTTAAAAGGGGAAGTGATTTCAGCATTCAGGGAGAATTTCACAGCTCATCTTCAGACATCCAAAGTGTCCCAGAAACTCATCAAGGACTTTCTTTAGACCTTCATCAGAGCACCTGATTTTCAGCCTGCCTGGGGAACTTGGACTTGTCCATCCGCACAGTCACATGAGAGATTCTTAAAATCTCATACTATTTACAGATATCTGCTGTTGATTCTGTTTCCCTAGAGAACCCTGACTAATAAAATGGGTAAGACAGTGGTTGAAAGGGAAAATCTAAGGTCATGTCTATTACTATAAGGAAAGCTGTAACTTGTAACATGGGACTGTATAATATAGTAAAACCTCATATAAACATGAATATGGTTGATATTGCATATATAAGTCTGTTTTTACAAAATATAAATACAAATATACTAGAGAGAAGGAAAAAGAATAGCAGATATGTACATAGGGGAAGCATAAAGAGATTGAGATGATGATTTTTTTTAAAAATTTTTGTTGTAATAATGAAAGTGCTGTAAGGATGATTGAAGTGATGAATGCACATATATGTGATTACACTGAATACAATTGACTGTACACTTAGGATGGATTTATGCTTTATTGATAAATATTAATAAAATTTATTTGTTTTTTTAAAAAGTAAGGCTAATTGACAGCTCATGTCACCAAAGATTTATTATTGTATGTGTAACCAAGGGCTAAGAATTAACAGTTATTATTACAAAAACTATATTGATGCCTTTATATTATATAACAGCTAAACATTAATATTTGAAGTTTCTGACATTGGCTGGATTTGCTTAGACCTGCTATTTTGATGGTCATTCTAAATAAGTCTCTCCTCTGTTTATGGTTACTCTAGGCTTAGTCTTACCCTTGTGCATACTTAATACTGAGGTAATAAATCTAGATTGACCTTACCCTTTTGATAGATTAGGCTCACCTTTGTTTATGCTTACTATTGTTATGGTAAGCACTCTACCCATCAGTTGAATGTCCATATAGAAAACCTTGTGACTGATTGTACTCTATATTTTCCTATCAAAATCTTGGGCTCTGATAATGATTATAACTTTGTGATTCACCCTGGTTTGGTAACCAACCCCATCCTGTTCAGCCACTTAATGTTTATTTATGAAGGGATCTGTGTACAAATCCACCACAATTATTCATTAGCACACCAATGTTATAAAAGTTTAGAATTTGAAGATCAAGGAGGCAGTTTTGTGCCATTAGGTCAATGTGCTCCTTTGTTTGTGCAACCAAATAAACACTTTCTCTCTTTGAAACCCTGGTGTATCAGGAATTGGCTCTAATGATGCATCAAGAAGAAAGAACCTGCTTTTGCTTGGTATCATAGGGCAATAAAAATTAAATAAAAAGATTATAGTTATAGAAAAATTCACAGATAAAACAATTGCATGGTTTGCCAAATTTCAATATATGAAAATTTCATATCTTGCAAATAAAGCAAGATTTTAAATGAGGGAAGTTGTGATATTTGAACCTTGGCACATGTGCTCACATTCCCCTTATCTAAGGCCACTACAAATTTCAATCTTCTGTCTTTCATGGTGAGTCCTAAATTGACTTAGGGTCCTGAAAAAAACTCCCACCAAATAACTGTTATCACATTTGATATGAAATATATTTTCCATGATACTCATAGATTCTAAGGGAGAACACAGTCAAGTCTGTAGTTTGTCATTCAATCCAAAATAAATTACCTTCAAACCAAATATTTAAATGTAGAAGTTAAATCCAAAAAAAGAATAAAATATAAAAAATGAGTATAGTCATAAAACAGTGGATATACAAAAGATTTTTAAAACATGGTCTTTTATTGGTATTAAAATTTGAACTGTGACAAAAAAAATTGAACTGTCAATAATTATATTTTAATTAATTAGGAAGCTAGTTGAGATTGGATGCATATGGAAAGAGGAGTTTCTTCTCAGGCACAACTGTATTGAATGGCATAGAGTTCCCCAGGAATGGAGAGGTAAAACTCAAATAATTTCCATAGCTTTATTTGAATATTAGCAATGTTTGCACTGATGATATTGATCTCAAGATAATGACTGAAAATACCCTGTAACCAACGAGGGGGAGAAAAGCAACCAGTATGGATAAGAGAATGGTATCACATTTCATAAGTAACAAAATGAAGGAAGACATTATGGAAAACCATTTGGAGAACTACATTTGCTGATACAATACTAAAATAAATAAAGAAAATGTAAGATATCAAATTCCAGTTTAAAATATTGAAACATTATTGGCAAAAGCTCTATAAATATGAAAAGTATTCACTTTGTATTCTTCTTATATATATGAAAAATTTTTTCACAGGAAAAATATAAGGAAGAAATGAAGATAGGAACAATGACAAAATAGAAAGAAACAAGCAATCCCTAGATGAAGTTTTCAACATTCACAAAGAAACATTTGTGTTGTGTCTGTAAGTGTTAAGACATAACATATGATAATATAGCAAATGGAGGCAGTCTGATTAAATAAGAATAAATAAAATATAGGGAAGCCCTATGTATACTAAGTGTCATATCTAACCACTAATGTCAATAAATTTTTAAAAGAAAAAAGGAATTTTGCAGTAACCAACCAAATATTTTTAAATGCTCACATTTACTCTATATAATCTTCCTCTGTTCTTTGTCCTGAGGGAACTCCTTTCCAAATGCGGATTGGAAAGTGCCTCAATTGTTAACTGCTCAAATAGACTCATCCAAATAATATATTGTCTAATGATTTTTACACATATAACTCATTTCATCATGTGCACTCTTTGGCCAGTTTTTAAATGCCAGAAATATCATGATCAATAATCAGTTACTTAAGTGTTTCAGCCTGCATCTGGTAACCACGCTGCATTCTGGTTTTGTTGTTGTTGTTCTTGTTTGTTTCTTTGTTTGTTTGTTTGTAGTTAAAGATAAGGAAGAGGATTTGCAAATGGGCAGTGAAGTATGATACTTCTAATTAGATTATAAAAACAAAACAGATTTTCTCTGTGGTTAGATCAGTAAATACTAGTATCTTTTCTCATGAATCTCTCTGTTAGTGGGGGGTCCAATGTATTCTGCTATTTCAATATGGTGAGTTATGGTGCACACAAAAATAAAAAACAATGACAATGAAGAACTTTTGTTTGAGAATAACAACAAAACAAAAAACACAAAAAGCATCAGAGTTTAACCAATAATTGGATTCAGAGTGATTGTTTTGTTCAGATCAGACAGGTTTCACAGAGACATTCCCCTGAGAGGTAGGATTCTGGTTTACTTAAGAATCACTCTAGTTCCCAATGAACATTTTTTGAATTAAAATAGGGCAGGTTAGTAGAATAGGGACTGAGAAAAGTTTTAAGTTGTCTCACACATATTTTTTAAAAAGCCTTTAAAAGCATCTTTGATTTCTTTATTTAGCAAATTCTTGTAGTTGGTAATTACCACCTTGAAAAGCAGAAAAAGAGCTCTCCCTCTCTTTTAAGCCCCAGTATGGGCATGCCTGGGGACTTGTTAAAGTGCAAAAATGTAATAATTAAAAAGTTATTAAAAGGAAGAAATTATAAGCACTTGTAACTGCAGCTTGAATCTCAGGAGAAAAACTTGTTAAAGAAAGCTTCCTTAAGGTTCCCATCTCAGCTCACCCTGGCATTCTGAACATTAAAGACCAGTATTAACTTATAGTGTTTTTTTGCAAGAGTGAGATCAAAGAGAAACTTTGAAAAAGTTTTAGGTTTCTTCTGGAATCAAGTGCAATTGTCATACACAATGCATTGTCAATTTGCTTATATGAAGCATTCTGTGCTGGCAAGTGTAATGGAGGTGGGGGAATAAAAATGTACTCAATTAATTCTAAGTGGTTGAAGAGCAAAAGAAGCTCTCCTTTGTGCCATTGGGCTCATTTTCACTCCAACATTTACCTTCCATGGAACTTGTCTCCACATGATTGACCATTGGAGTAAAATGATCAAATGACAAGCTAATTTCCCTGATATGAAAACGTACTTCAGTATCTTGAAGAAATAACTCTAGATTCACAGTTTAATATTTAAAATATTGCGATATTCTGACAACACTTATACCAAAATTGTCACTGAACTAAAAATATAATTAGGTATTTTGTTTAGTGTAAAGCACACATTATTCAACTCTGTTCTGTCACAAGAAACTATTTGATTATTTAAAGTTTGCACTTAAATTTCACTTATTCATAAAGCCTAAGGAACTGGGATTAAAATATTCATGAACAAAAATCAATTCATATCCACAATTTAATAATACATTCATTAAAGTCATTGAAAACCACAAAACTCCTAAGATAGATTTAATTGTCTTGATCAAATTGAGAACTTGGATTTTCTCCCCATAAGGAAAATTGCCCATTATCCTGAGGAACTTCTTTAAGATAGACAAACCCTGCAATTTGCCTATCACCTCTCTCTCTTTCCTGATATTTGATGAACATTACCCATGCTCAAAATTATTTCTATCATTTTCAAATTAGTTTTCTAACTTCCCATCTGCTAAACAGAAATATTGAAATGAAACTTTGCTTAAGTGTCCCCAAATCTTCTTACTCCTACATTTTCTTGAGTTGATTTAACATACCGAGCAATAGAATTGAATTGAGAGTTCTGATATAGATCCTCGCACATACAGTCTTCTGATATTTAACAAGCCCACCAAGTCCACTCAGTTGGGAGAGAATGGCCTCTTCAACAAATGGTGCTTGGAGAACTGGATATCCATATCCAAAAAAATGAGCCAGGAATACCATCTCATACCTTATGCAAAAATAAACTCAGGATGGATCAAAGTTCCAAATCTAACAACCAAGACAATAAAGACCTTGGAAGATAATGTAGGGAAGCATCTACAGGGTTTTGTAATAAGAGATGATTTCATGAACTACACACCCAAGGAATGAGCAGCAAAAGGAAAAACAGATAAATAGGATCTCCTCAAAATTAAAAACTTTTGCACCTGAAAGGACTTTACCAAGAAAGTAAAAATACAGCCTACCTAATGGGAGAAAATATTTGGCAACCATATATCTGATAGGAGCCTAATATCCTGCATATATAAAGAAATCCTATACCTCAAACATAAAAAGACAAACAACCCATTTATAAAATGGGCAAGTGACCTGAAAAAACTTGTCTGAAGAAGAAATACAAATGGCTAAAAACCACATGAAAAGATCCTCAGCATCACTGGCTATTAGGGAAATGCAAATCAAAACTACAATGAGATGCCATCTTACGCCCATTAGATTCATGGGTATTAAAACAAAAACAAAAACAGTAGACTATAAGTGTTGGAGAGGATGTGGAGGAATCAGAAACCCCATCCACTGCTGGTGGGAATGTAGAATGGACCAGCCATTGTGGAGGGTAGTTTGGGGATTCCTCAAAAAACTAACTATAGAACTTACATATGATCCAGCAATTCCACTCCTGGGTATATACACAGAAGAATTGACAGCAAAGACACAAACAGATATATGCACACCAATATACATAACGGCATTATTCACTATTGCCAAAAGTTGGAATAAGCCCAGGTGCCCCTCCTCAGATCAATGGATAAACAAAATTTGGTACATCCATACAATGGAATATTACTCAGCTGTAAGAAGGAATAAAATGCTAACACATGGCATAACATGGATCATTCTTGAGTACCTTATATTCAGTGAATAAGGCAGTCATTAAAGAATGACCATTACATGACCTCACTGATAAGAATTAAGGAAAATGAGCTGTCTCAGACAGCTATTGCCTGGAAGATAGGTTTACAAGAAAAAAAAGAGAGAACAAGATTGTGAGCCATCACTCCTATGCACATAATCTATGGTAAGGTGAAAGAGTGTAGCTGTGTATTGAAGGGATAGGACAGGAAGTTAGTGATTTTATTGGGTTGGGTGGTACAGGGTTGACAGGATGGTAGATTGGGAAGCGTGAGTTAGAAGGTCCAGGGTACTGGGCGCAGGGCTGGGAAATGGGCAAGGCGAACACTGGGGATTTGTTCGTATGTGGCTGAAAGGACAAAGTTAGGAATGCTCTTATGGCAATATGACAAGGAAGGATTACTGGTTTAGGGTGTTGGATGGGGAGACATTTGGGAGAGGGCGCACCTGAAGCAGATTTCTAGGGAGTGTGTTAGTAATCATTTTGTCATAATGTGTTGTACCAGTTGGTGGAGACCCGCATAATGAGCAGGAAGGAGTTGGACTCCCATCCTTGGGAGGACCGATTTGTGCAGCAATAGACAGGTAGGAGTCTCTTGAAAACAAGGGCGGTTCCTAACAGGGGAGGACAGACCAGTGTGTCAAGACCTCAGTCTTGTAGCATCTAACTATGACTCTTGTCATCCAATGAGTTAAACCAGGTGCTTGCCATGGGCCTCGGGGGGATGGGAGGGTGGAATAGAATGGATAGAACACGGGATATTTAGTGGTCAGTGGAATTGTTCTGCATGATCTCACAGTGATGTACTCAGGCCATGGTAAATATCATCAAAATTTATAAAGGTGTGTTGTCTAAAGTGTAAACCATAGTGTAAACCATTGACCATGATTAGTAGCTATGTTTCACTATTTGTATATTAGTTATAACAAAGCTACAATTCACACGTAAAAAGGTATTGATATGGGCAGCAGGAAAGGGGGAGGATGTTGGGTATATGTGAGTCTCCTGTATTATGTATGTGACTTTGCTGTGACCTAAAACTTCTTGAACAACAAATGAAAAATAGTGAGACACTGGAGAATGAGTGAGGGAAGTTGCCACGGTACAGACAGGACACTAGATATTGCAGTGATGGAAGTCAAAATGTAAAAAAACCTTTTTTTTTTATTTTTCATTTTTTTAAAACCAAATTTTAATTTAATTTAATTTTTAGTTTTTTTTTATTTTTATGCATATTATCTCTTATATTTAATCTTATCATTATTATTTCATTTTCCTATTAATTGTATTTGGCTATTGTAATAGCTTCATCTTTGAAGAAACATTTTATCACAGAAGGGTTACAACTGGGGTGGGGCAGGATCATTGGTGTGGGGTGTCAAGGAATAGGGGATGCATGTGAGGAAGTTCACCTGAGCATACATATAAGATATATAAAAATGTTCAAATATTCATGGGGCATTGTCACAGTGGGTGGAGACTCACACAATAAATTAAAGAATACTGAATTCCCCTCCTGGAGAGCTCTGCCAAATTCTTTAAGGGAGCAGCAACAGTCTTCCAAGAGCAGGGGCAGTGACTGGTGAAGGAGAATGATCCACTGATGGGCCCTTGACATTGATGACTAGGCTTATGAGTCTTTGCTCTTGAAATTGAAACTTAGCCTATTGTTATGGTGTGCCTAAGGGTTGCCGCCTGAGAGCCTCCTTGTTGCTTGGATGTGGCCTCTCTCTAAGCCAAACTCAGCATATGAATGTATTGCCTTCCCCCCAGCATGGGGCATGACTCCCAGCATTGAACCTCCCTGACACTGAAGGATTGCTACCAAGCACCAACTAGCAATGCAACTGGAGAAAGACCTCAAATAAAAGCGGGAAAAGATAAAGATAAATGAGTTTATAAGGCTAAGAGAATTCAAAGTGAATCAGGAGGTCTTCCCAACTGCTGCTTACGCACATCTCAGCAGCTTCTCATAGACTTCCAAAGTGGATACCACGCCAAAGAGTGGGGCTCTTGAGGGATCTGGATACCCAGTTACTATGGTCAATGCAAATAGCTCTGGAGTTTGTTGCCTTGCCAGTGGGCCCTACTTTGGATTTTGTGCTCATGACAGTGACAGTTAGACTCAATTATGTCTTTCCTGCACATGACTAATCTGTCCCTTCTATTTAAACCTATATTTGGTACTGGAGTTTGTAGGCCTACATCCAGAGACTCAAGTCTCTGGATATAGACCTACAGAGTCTTTGGGCTGTCCATGTGCCAGCTGGGCCTGGAAACTCAGTGGAGCTTCAACACTTACTCTACAGCTCATTGGACACACCCAGGACAACTGGTGGGGAGATGATGATGGACAACAGCAGTCCCAGGGAACAGAGAGAGTCTCCTCTTGCAGGCAGGATTGTCTCATACATCTTTATCATAGGATATAAGCCCCCTGTAGCCATTTGGCAATTTGATGTAATTATGAATTCCAAAAATACAATTGGATCATGCTTGTAAACTCATCTGTTTATCTGGGCATGATTAAGTTATGATTAGGGCATTGACTGGGCCATGTGAGTAGGGCATTGAACCTCACCCCTTGGTGGGTGGGGGAATCAAATATAAAAGGCAAGGCAAAGGACAGAGGGAGCAGTTTTTGAGAAGCAGTTTTGATGTTGGAGAGAAGGCCCCAAGAGCAGAGAAGTGAGCCATTCACCTGATAATCTACAGCTGACCTTGTGGAGGAACCAGAGGAGCTAAACCCAGACAGAAATGACACCCTGGGAAGATATGAACTGAAGAAGCCTGAACCCTAGCAAACATCAACAGCTGTCTTGCTCCAATACGTGGCAATGGACTTTGGTGAGAGAAGAAACTTAATGTTTTATGACCTGGGATCTGTGGACTTCTTCCCCAAATAAATATCCTTTATAAATACCAACCCATTTTTGGTATATCACATTAGCACCCCTTTGGCTGATTAATACACCCCCATTCAATTGGGGGTGGAGTGGCCATCACCATCCCAGAATCCTCTGGATTGGGGGAAGAGATATGGACTAGAATGGACTTACTGGTATTTTACTATAGACATATTGTGATTCTAGCAATGGAAGTTATTACAGTATTGATGTGGAGCCAGTGGCCACTGGAGGCCCTGGGGATAGGGAGAGGGAAAAACAATTGAAATACGGGGGCTTTTTTGAGTCTTGGGAATCATCCTGAGTGACATTGCAATGACAGATATAGGCCAAATTACATCATCACATAACTTGCAGAACTATGTGGGAGAGAGTGTAGACTACAATGTGAACTATGGTCCATGCTTAATGGTAAAGCCCACGGATGTGTTTATCAATTACAATGAATGTGAAACACTAATGAAGAAAGTTTATGTGGGAAGTTGTGTGAGGTGTGGGAGGTGGGGTGTATGGAAATTCCTATATTTTTTGTGTAACATTTATGGAATCTAAGTAGCTATAAAAAAATTAAGTATTTAAATTCCATAAATATTTAAGATAATAGTATAATTCTTAATTATATAATATTTTAAGAACAGATATTTATATCAATTTCAATATTCAAAGTATTATAATTTTGGAACAATGTTTTCTAAAAATCTCTAACATTTAAGTCTCTGTGTACTTTATTAAAGTCCTCAAAAGCCGTAGTTGCATTACTCCATAACCCACATTCTCCTGTCATTCTCTAAATCTCTTAACTTTGCATATTTCTTACCTTCTTATGTATTATATATACTGGGAAAAGTTCTTTATCATTTTCTAATTATCTGAATTTTCTTTTCAATAGAGTCTATAACACATTCATTTAAAAAAAAATATTTCAATGACTATATTTTTCCAGGACTTTTGTTTTGGTTTATTTTATATACACTTTTGTCCATCTGACCTGATTTGCTTCATAATTTATTGATGTTTTAATATAAAAATATGATTCGATTTTACTAAATATAAAGTGTATGTATATTATCACATGCATGTGCACATATGTGCATATGGGCATCTTTTCCTAAGGCTCCTCTGGTTCAAAAAATTAATTGTTTTGGCTTATTTTTCTTGTCATTAGTCTTAACCGTGTGCTTTATAATTTGTTTACAGGTTTCCTTTCCATGTAAGTTTGCTGATGAAGTCATGGACAGCATAGCTGTCATCCACCAGTCCTCACCTACCAACCCCATTCTTCTCTATTGTGTACAGGTTTTTCAATGTTTCTGTTCTGCAGCACGTTACATCTAATGAAGCAACCCAAAATCCAGAACAAGCAGCTCTAGCTGCTAAACAGTGCAGGAACACTCAGTAGCAGGGCACACTCCCCCTTTGATGTATAAATACCCTGCCTTTGAGCAGCACATATCAGTTTCTCCAGTCCAACATGAAGTGGAGCATGCAGACCTCCTATCCACTGACCCAGTTGTGAACAGAGGGCTTCCCTGGTAACAGGACACAATAGGATCTCTTCTATTCTATTGGTTCCATTTTACTGTGTAAGTAATAAAGCAGTCATTTGCTTAAATTTTCTGTAGTGACTGGTCATTTAGTCCCATTACATACCATACAACTCACTTCATAATCTCTCTTTCACACATGCTTACATACTCACACATGAATACATACACACACACACATTCCTGCACATAAACCACATGTAAATCTCCAACTCTCACCATATATGCTTACCCCTTCTGTCCAGTAGCTACATATATTTATCTGAGTAGACTATTAGAATTCCAGTTGAAAACTAGTTCCTTTAATACATAACTTGTATCTTGTTACCTATACGGATAATGGGAATATGTTATATCCACAGAGCCAGGAGACATATTGGCTCATTTTCTAGCAGTGATACTGAGCCCTTTGCCCTCTACTTCCCCAAACACAAGGCTTCTGTTAAAAGTTTAACTAGAGACAGCAACTTTAATAAATTCATTATTCCTTTTAAATAGGGCAGAAGCCAATTGAATCCTCTGGTTTCCTTCCAAGGCTCTTCCCCCAGTCATCTGTCTTTTGTATGGCTTTATTATTCATCTTTAATGCTAAGAAACTGCTCTATTCTCCTTCTGATGGCATAGACAGAAGTCCAGTAATAAACCCAAACACTTTGCAAGTCCTCCACTTTACTTATTAATTGCTAAGATACCCACCTTGAGTTTTCTGTCTGAATAATGTTTGTTCTTATATATAAAGCTTATAAATATGATATGCATATTTTTGTATTTGGCATGTGTTTGCAGCAGGAGTTGTTCATACTTTGTAGAGTTGTCACATCTACAATTATGATTCATCTTTTTTTTTTTGTATATCACAAGCATGACATTAAATTTGTCATCATTCTGATGGGAATAAAATAACATGTTTTATTATCTATGGATGAGTTATGGAATTGAAAATGTCTTCATATATTTGTTAGCCTTTGGAATATCCATTGCTGTGAATTTTCACATTAATTGTTGATTTCTACTCTGCTTTCCTATAATCTAAGTTGAGTTTTTATTGTGTCCTTGAGAGTTTTAAGATGATTTTAGCTCTTATTATGGAATATATTATAAACACAAGAGTATATACATAGTATACATTAACAAATTAAAAACAAAGTAAAATGACAGCATGTATCCACCACACATATAGGAAATCTATGTCAACTCACTCAAACTACTGGTGGGTTTCTCCTGCCTTGCAGAGACATCTACAACATCCTCAGTTTTGTTTTAGTCAATCCTTTGTTTTTCTTCATTCATTTATCACATTCAGTTTTATTTTTCAATTTTATGCTATTACAAATGAGTTCAATTAATTTATTTGGGCAAGTCTCTTTGTGAAAACAGAAATTGTTTTAGGTTAAAGATGTAAGACATAATAAATAAATCGATGACAAAATACTTACTAGCTAATTCCTAAATATTTTTTTAAACTTTATTTATAAAGATATTTTAGATTACAAAGATGTTACATTGAAATAATAGGGGATTCCAAAACACCCCAACCCTTCCCCTCCCACACTTCCCCATAAACAACGCCTTTCATTAGTGTTGTACTTTTGTTGTGATTGATGAGCATATATTGAAACACTGCTAAAAACAATGACCTATAGTTTAAATTATGGTTTACACTTTGCACCACACCATTTTATAGGTCTTGACAAAATGCGTAATGGCCCGTACCCATCATTGCAATATCAGATAGCACAATTCCAATGTCTGAAAATTGTGCCATTTTACAGCTATTCTTCACTCTCCCTCCCCTCAGAAATTCTGGTGACCACTACCTTTATAGCCATGTTACAAGTTCTTCCATTACTAGAGTAATAAGTCTTCTTTAGTCCATAGTTGCTTCCCCCTCTTGTTTGCTCATTCCTCAATCTTGAGGATTTTGGAACAGTGATGTCCACTCAGCTTCCATTTGAGAGGGGTCTTCAAGCCAATGGGGAAGAGAGATGGAATTTTTTGCTTGAAGTTGTAGATAATTTCTGTGATTTTTTGATGGGTGTTTTCCATCATCATACTTTTGTTAGTTGTCCTGGGTGAATCCAATGAACTGGAACATAGGTGTTGGTTACAACTCTGCTGAGATTCAGGGTTCAACTGGCATATGAACAGCCAGAATATTTAAATCACTGGGTAAAATGCTAATTATAAGTTCAGATAAAAAAGGACATAAAAACCAAGGGTAGGAAAATTGTAAATTAGTCTCAATTGGATACATTGGGAGATATGTTAAATATTCCAATGCTAAGGCCCACTTACAGGGTCCCAAGTTCCTGACCTTGTCTTCACTGTCTATAATGTCTAGATGATTCTTAAGCCCACAAGAACCCCTCTGATTGAGGCAGTGTTTACTTTGGCAGTCAGTTATATCCTACTGGGTTGTAAGTATGCATATCCTCTGGAATGTCTTCCCAACTCACAGTGAATTCTCTTAGCCATAAAAACTCATTTGTATTTAGTGTTTCGTTGTTTTGGTCAAGGTTTTTTTTCCAAATGTATTGCTAGTTGATGCTTGGTAATAATCTCTTGTTGCCAGGGAGGCTTATACCAGGGAGTCATGTCCCACACTGAAGGGAATGTAATGACTTTATATATTGAGTTTGGCTTAGAGAGAGGCCACATTTGAGCAACAATGAGGCTTTCAGGAGGTAAATCAGTAGTTTGAATGACCCATCCTTTCTGGAGGAGTAGAAATTCTCCTTTTTTCAGGTGTTTAAAGCAGGTAATTATTTGCTCCAGGCTGTCTGTCTTGATAAGTTCCTAGCCTGCTTTCCTGTCTTCTCAAGCTTCTTACTCTTGGAGGGCAAATTCTAGGAAATAGGGCTGGCTGGAAAAAATTTCCCAAGTTAGTGTTTCTCAGCCAGAATAAGTTCAGGGACCATGGAAATGAGCACAGATCCACTCCAAACTGACCCATGGAGGAAGGACTTCAAGAGATTCTTCCATGGCCCCTCAATGGCATACTTTCCTGACCTAATGATCAAATGAAGTGGTGAACAGTTCCCACAGCTCTGAGAAAGCAAAGCATCTTAAAGTCTCCTGAGGCACTTTTTCCAGGAAGGGTTGGCACAATATCACCCTCAGAACTGGACCCCTTTGTTTCAAAGTCACTATTCTAAGGCTGTGATCAGCCATCAGCCATGCCCACCCCCAGATCCTGGGGAAGTGGAATTTTGCATACTGTTCTGTCACCAGGGAACTTGCCAGGGGACATATGACATGCCCCAAGAGTGGGGAATGGGTGCCTGTAACTGTTACACAGAGAGAGAAATTTGCTAGTCTTCACTGTAATTTACTAGCCTCTTCTACCTGCACATTTATCTATGGTGTGAAGTACTCTACTCGACCGTGGAGTTTTTAAATAATTCTTTCACACAGTTCCTGCCTGTTTAAAAGTTGCTCTCATGGGGAGACATAATCCTGAAGCTTCCTACTCCAAAATCTACATATTCCTTTAATTTTTGAACTAAAGTACCCCACTATGGTTTTGCTGTTCCACATTCTTCTTTTAAGCCTGACAAGTTAAGACATATATAACTTGAACTATACTATTTTGTGCAAAGGGAATTAATTTTGTGATCCCTGTGATGGAATGGCACATTTGACATGAAAGTTTCCTCGTTATCTCAAAAACTGCTGTTGCCTTATAGTCTGCAAATTCTGATAGGGTAACAACATCAGCTTTCTTTTGATTTGTTTTGAATGATATATCTTTCTCCATCTTTATATTAGCCTCTTTTACTTACCTTTATTTCAAGATATCTAAGTGTCAGAATTTACCACAAAGTCACAATAACATTAAGTTATTGTCATAAGGATGGACAGAAAGATCAATGGAATAGAATTTACAGTCCAGAAATATACCCACAAATGTATATCAAACTGATTTTTGAAAAATATGTCAAATACACTAAATGAGAGAAGAATGGTCTTTTCATCAAATGGTACTGGGAAAACTGAATCTCCCCATGTGAAAGAATGAAATTAGATCATTACCTCACAACATATACAAAAATAAACTTAAAATGGATTAAAAACCTGAATATAAGAGCTAAAAACATAAAACTTTTAGAAGAAAACATAGGAGAAAACATTCAGGACGTTTGATATTGCAATGAATTCTTAGAGAGGACAGCAAAAGCATGAACATCTAACTCTAAATAGATAAATAAGTTTCATCAAAATTGAAATTTTTGTGTTTCAAAAGATTATGAAGAAATTGAAAAACATAACCTGCAGATTAAGAGAAAATCATAGCATATGTTATATCTGGTACAGGTTTAATGTTCAGAATATATAAGCAACTGCTAAAAACTAATTTTAAAAATGGGCAAAGGATGTCAGTAGACATTTCTCTAAAGAAGATACATTTATGTGCCAATAAACATATGAAATATGCTCAATATCATTAGTCATCAGGAAAATGCAAATCAATACCATAATGAGATAACACATCACATCTAGTATGATGACAATTATTTAAATAAAACTGAAGATATGAAGTCTTAATGATGCAGGAAAATTGGAACCTTTGGATATTGTTGGTGGAAATGTAAAATGGTACAGCTACTATGGAGAAAAATTTGGCAATTCCTCAAAAAGATAAATATGGACATACCATGTGACCCAATAATTTTGCTCCATGTTATATAACTAAAATAATTGAAATCAGGAACTTAAGGCAGAAGCAATCAAACAATTTACACTTCAACAAATGAATGGATAACCAAGAAGTGCTATATAGTTATATACATATAATAAAATATTATTCAGCTATAAAAATGAATGTACATGTGAAACATGAAAAAATATGGGTGAACATTTTAAACATTATTTTGTGTGAAATAAGCCAGATGAAAAGAAAAAAAAATATTGTATAATTCTATGTACATGAACTATCTAAAATACATAACCCAAGGAGACAGAGAGTAAGTTAGAGGTTACCAGGGACCAGTAGGAAGCGGAAATCAGAAGATATTTTAAAGAAATACAGAGTTATTTTTGGCTTTATTTTTTTGTAGTTATAAAATGGTCTTGATAATGTATGGTGGTGATAGCACCACATTTTGGATGCAATTAACACCACTGTCATGTACAATTTAAAATAGTTAAAATTGCCAAATTTTGCATTGAATATATATTGCCACAATGAAAATAGATATAATAAATTTTATATTTAAGGAGGTCCCATGTACCATTCACCCAGTTTTCCCAACAGCAACATCTTTTACCTTGCAAGGTTACAGTTCAATATCAAAACTATAAAATTGACATGGACACAATAATCAGACCTTATTCAGATTTTATCACTCTTATAGGCACTTATTTCTGTATGTGTGTGTGCATGTGTAAATCTATGCAATTTTATAATGTGTAGATTTGTGTAACCATCACTGCAATGAAATTGCAGAACTGTTCTATCACCACAGTCTTCCTTTGTGATTCACCTTCAATATCACACCCAATTCCCATACTGATCCCTAATTGCTGGCAACCAGAAATGTGTTCTCCATCTCTACAATTTAGTTATTTCAGGAATGGTATTTAAATGAACTAAATCAGTATTTACTCTTTTGAAATTGCTTTTTTCACTCACCATAATTTTCTTTAGAAATATCAGATTTATTTTATCAGTATTTGTTCCTTTTTATTTTGGAAGCACACACTTTGGTATGGAAGTACAACAGTTTATTCATCTATTGAAGAACATTTTTCTTTCCAGTGTTTGTCTAGTCCAAGTAAATCTTATATGAACCATTATAAACAGATTTTTTATTTGAAACTTAGTTTTAATTTCTTTGAGATAGATGTCCAGGATTGTTATTCTGTATGATTTGGGTAGTATATATTTAGTTGTGCTTTTGTCATGTCAAACACTTATCTCAGAGAAATTATTTCATTTTAAATTCCCAATCATAATAAAGGAGATTTCCACTTTCTCCTTAACCTTGTTAGAAATTGCTATTTTAACTTTTTAACTTTTATTTTAACTGTTCTAACAGTTGTGTAGAAATATCTCATTATAGTAACAATATGCATTTTCCTAATTAATTGTGATGTTGAACATCTTTTCATAAGTTTCTCATACATAAAATAATTTAAATGTCTTTTCTTCAATTTCTATTTAGACTTTTTGTTTTTTTACTGTTGGGTTTTAATGTCTTTTAAATATTCTAGATATGAATTCTTTGTCAGTTATGTGGTTTGCAAATATTTTCTCCCAACTGTTACCTTATCATTTCATAAATTTATACATAATTTTTTCTTTTCACATACCCAAATCTTAAGGTTTTCTCCTGAGTTTTCTTTTAAAAGTTTTATACTTTTAAATTTTGGCTTATCTATGTGATAAATGTTTAGTTTATTTTTGTATAGATTGTGAGATCTAGGTTCTCCTCCAACCTCCATGGATACCTAATTGTTTCAGGATTATCATCTATTGGAAAAGTCTTCATTCCTTCATTGAATTTATTTTGCACTTCTTCAAAAATCAGTTGGGATTTCCTGTGAGTTATCTATTCTGTTTAATTTATCTATTTTTCTGTCCCTTCTCCTGTACCATACCATCATTATTATTATAGATATATAGTTGTGGAAAACTTACCTTCCCTGGATTTCTCAGTGCTTCTGTAACTGCCTTAGCATTCTGAGCAATATAAGTGTATAAATTAATTTTAAAAAATGCAAATCTGCATGGGGACATTAGTGTAGATATAGATGGTGAACAAAGGGTGTTAAAAGATGTAGAATCAAAGGCAGAAACTCACAGTCATATTACTCCAAGCATATGAAGTGTATTAAGGTTGGCTGTGTGTCTATGGGTCTTTGTGGCCAAAAACATAGAGCATGGCAGAATTGTTAGATGTTTACTCACTTACTGGATCCAGAATTCTCAAGGAAGCAAAAAGGTAATTTTTTTTTTACCTTTTTTTAGTTTTGTTTATGCTTTCATTATATTGAAGAAGCTCTCCTCTGTTGTTATTTTCCTGAAATTTTTTCTCTTAATAATGGAAAGATACTGTGTTTTGTGAAATGATTTTTTTTCTCCAAAATCTATTGTCATATATTATTTCTTTACCCTTGAAAGAAGATTACATTGATTAATGTTTGAATATTAAACCAGTCTTGAATAAATCCCACTTGGTTGTGCAGTAAAATTATATTTGTACACTGCTGAACTTGATTTACTAATATTTTGTTTGTATTTTTCCTTCTAAATTCATGACAAATATTGGTGCATATTTTTCCCTTTGGTACTATGTTTATTTATTCTGAGTTAAGGCAATATTGGCCTCATAAAGTATGTTGGGAAGTGTTGCCTGCTCTTTCTGCAAGATGATGTATAGAATTGTTATCAATTTTCTTTTAAACATTAGTAAATTATTCAGTAAAAAACCTGGCACTGGAGATTTCTTTTCCTTGAGAATTTTAAGTAATAATTCAATTTCTGTAGTGGTATAGGAATATTTTGATTACTTACTTAATTTTGGTTGACCTTTGGTAGTTTCAAGGAATTCATCTATTTCTTCTAAGTTATTAAATTTATGCGTGTAAAGTTGTTCCCATTATTCTTTTTCTTTTAATTTCTGCAGCATGATAGTCATAACCTTGTTTAATTTCTAATAATTGGTGATTTCTAACTTTTCTCTTTTTATCTTTGTCAAACATTTTAGAACTTTATGAATTTTACTAATGTGGGAGGGAATCAATTTGTTACTTTGATATTCTCTAAACTTTTCCTAATTTAAATGTCACTGAATTGTTTTAATTTCTTTGATATTTCTTTCTTTTTTGTTTCCTCTTTGTTTATTTTGCTTTTTTTTTTGCTAGTGTCCTGACACTTGAAAATTCCATTATTGGTTTACAATATTTCCTTTTTTATATTATAAGCTTTTAGTGCTATCAATTTCTCGCCAAAAGCTGCTTTGTCTGCATCCCTTAACAATTGACATTTTTATTTTTATTTTTATTCAATTTTATGAATTTATTTATTACCTTTGATAATTCCTCTTAGAATCATGGATTTTGATAAATAAGTTGTGTATTTTCCAAGATTTTGGAGATTTTTCTCTTGTCTTTATATATTTTTATATCTCGGATTATTCCATTATATTCAGATAACATACTTTGTGTGATTTCAATTTTTAAAAAATTGACATTTGCTATATAACACATAATATGGTTTATTTTTGAAAATGGGCATTTGTAAAGAATTGGTCATCTGCTATTTGGGGACAGAGTATTTTATAAATCTAAATCAAATCTTGTTGATTGATAGTGTTACAACTTTTTCTCTGTCTAGTGATATGGCAATTACTGAGAGTGGATTTTTAAATCACCAACAGTAATTGTGTACTCATCTATTTCTCCTTTCAAGTGTGTCAGTTTTGCTGCCTTTACTTTAAAGATTTTTAACTTGGTACATACACATTTAGCAATGTTAGTATTTTGTGGCAGAGATATTCTTTTATCATTTTGTGATGTTCCTTCTTGTCACTAGTAATTTTCTTGCTCTGAAGTCTACTTATCCATTATTAATATAGCCACATCTGTTTTTTAAATTGATATATTCGTGGTATGCCTTTTTAACATCTTTTTAACTTTCAACCTTCCCATATTATTCTGTTTCAAGTGGGAGTCTTGTAGGTAGCATATAGTTCTATAGGTAATCTTTGGTTTTTATTGTTTAGTCACACTGATAATCTCTGTCTTTAAATGGTGTACTTAGAACATTTACGTTTAAAACAACTATAGTCAGGCTATTTTCTGCTATTTTCTTTAATTTTTTCTGCTCCTTCCATTTCTTTTTCCTTGTTTTCTCCTTTCTTCCTTTCCTTTATGTTACTTGGACATATTTGTTCAGTTCCACATTTATTTATTTATACTGTATTGAATATATCCTTTTGTATGATGTTCCTAGTGGTTGTTCCAGGTATAATAATATACATATGTAACTGGTATCAGCTGTTTACAGCTTTTATGTATGTTAAATAACTACTTCCATTGAGATTACAATAACTCCCCAAATTTTTATTAAAATTGTCTTTTTCCTTTCACATATACTGAGTACCAAATTTAGCAACACATTAGGAGTTATAATTATTGTTTTGATCATCAAATAATATTAAGAAATTCATAGGGAATAGATAAAACAAATAAATAACATTATAATGGGGATACATAATGCATCTAGATTTTATCTTTTCTTAATGATATCTTGCACTTTCTGAAGTTCTAGGCCCTCTTCTGTTAAAATTTATTTTCTGTTTCTAGTACTACCATAAGCCATTATGCAACCTTAGGTCTGGTGGAGATAAATTGTCTGTTTTCCTTCACACAGAATGAGCACCACCTGGTGCCAGAGGTTTCCCTTTCTTCTCTGCTAGTGCATGAGAGGAAAACTGTTTACTTGGTCTACTTCAGTCACTAGTTGGAAGCCAATTAGATACTGGGTATAGAACACCTTTTGCCACATGTAGTAATATTGAAATTTCTAGTCATTCTACTTTATTCCTAATCCTTCAGATTTCTCTATGGTTGTCTGCTGTATTATTTATAGGTGTTTTAGATGTATTTAGCACAGAAATATGGTGAAAATGAGCTTATGTAATTTTGTCACAAATCACAATGATGTGTTTCAATCATAACAGTCAATAGTTTCTGTAATTGAATTACCCAATCTCAAGGATGTAAAATAAATGTTTACTTCTTTCTCATTTTACAATCCATTGCAGGCTGTATGCTTGTGGATGTTTTTCCTCAAAGAGATAATGCATAGACCCACATTTTTGAATCTTGTAGTAACAATATCTGAAGTATTAAAGTCATTATAGAAACTGAAATGAGGGCTAAAGACATGCATGGGCATTGTCTAAGGGCCATTCCTGGAAGGGGCTTCATCAATTCTCTCCACATTCCAACTACCAGAACTGATTCACATAGTCTCCAACACAACACTAAGGAAACTTGGGAAACATCATTTAATTGGGCATTCAGAAATGAAAAGAAACCAGGTATTACTGAACATTATAAACCTATAATATACCATAAGATCTAATGTAAGAAATGAATGTGTTTAGATTTTGTAATAAAGAGGCAACTTTATTCAAGAAGGAATACATTGTAAATGAGTTGTAAACCTAATATAATTTGTCTTAGAATAAAAAAAAATATTTCCTTTTATAGGAAAATGAAGGAAATAGATTTTCCTTACTACTCCTTACTTACTTTACATTACTACAAAAATCTTAACACCTTCTAAATTTTATTACTCTGTTGCTTTGTTTCACCTTCATCTAATGATCACTGTCTTCATCATGAATTTTGATAAAATGTTTAGTGTGCAACAGAGTCTACTCAATGCACTACCTGTGAAATATCTTTATTTATATTCCTTTCTCATATTAACTTTTTCAAGAAAGGTACTGATATTAATATTTTATAGATATAGAAACAAATATTTAAGGTTAAGGAATTTGTTGAATTTCATTGTGATATTTAATTTTGTGTGTCAATTATTTAGTTTTTTGCCTCTAAAGTATTTTTTTATTATTATCTTTTTAAAAGATACTTAGATTACATACATGTTACACAAACAATAGAGAGATTCCCATATGCCCCACTCCCCACACCTCCCATACCCTCCCACATGAACATCTTTCATTAGTGTCTTCATTACCATTGAAGAATGCATCCTGGGGCTTTGCCATTAAGCATGGACCATAGTTCCCATTGTAGTCTACACTCTCTCCCACATAGTTCTGCATGTTATGTGATGATATAAAATGGCCTATATCTGTCATTAGAACATCACTCAGGGACTTGGGAATTATCCTGAATGACCTTGCAATTATTTAGTTTTAGTGTATAGTTGTTTGATCAAATAGTGGCCTAATTGTTACTGTGGAGGTATTGCCCCAACAATAAATTTACCTTAAGTAAAGATAATTACCCTCTATGATATGAGTGAGACTTGTTCAATCAGTTGGAAGACTTAATAGAAAAAATTGAAGGTTCCAGAGGTCAAGACAATTACTACTTCAAAACTTCAATATACAAAAACATCAGAGAATGCACACTGGAGAGACACTCCATGAATGTCGTCTATGTGGGAAAGCCTTCAGTCAATACGCTTATCTTAAAGCACATGAGAGAACTCACACTGGAGAGAAACCAAATGTATGTCATCTATGTGGGAAAGCCTTCAGTCAATCCTCTTCTCTAAAACAACATGAAAGAACTCACACTGGAGAAAGACCGTATGAATGTCATCTTTGTGAGAAAACCTTCAGTTACTCTTCTTCCCTAAAAGAACATGAGAGAACTCACACTGAAGAGAAACCACATGAATGTCATCTATGTGGGAAAGCCTTCAATTAGTCCTCTTCCTTAAGAAAACATAAGACAACTCACACTGGAGAGAAACCCCATGGATGTCGTCTTTGTAGGAAAGCCTTCAGTAAATCCTCTTCCCTAATAAAACCTGAGAGAACTCATGCTGGAGAGAAACCCCATGAATGACATTTATGTGGGAAAGCTTTCAGATGATATGTTTATCTTTAAAGAATGAGAGAACTCATACAGGAGAGAAACCCCATGGATGTAATCTATGTGGGAAAGTCTTCAGTCACTCCTCTTCCATAATAAAACATCAGAGAACTCACACTGGAGAGAAACCCCATGAATGTCATCTTTGTGGGAAAGCCTTCAGTAAATCCTCTTCCCTAAAAGAATATGAGAGAATTCACACTGGAGAGAAAACCCAAGAATGTCATCTATGTGGCAAAACCTTCAGTCACTATGCTTATCTTAAAGTATGAGAGAATTCACACTGGGGAGAGACCATATGAATGTCATCTTTGTGGGAATGCCTTCAATAAATTCTCTTCCCAAAAACCTCATGGGAGAATTCACACTGGAGAGAAACTATGTGAATATCTTCAGTGCAGGGAAGCTTTCAGTGAGCATTCCCATTTTCAATGACATCAGAAAACTCACACTGAAGAGAAATACTATGAATGCAGTACACTTGAAAAAGTCTTCTTTCAACCCTCTTCCATTAAAAAATATTAAAGAACTAAAAAAACAAAACGAAAAACAAAACTTCAATATATGTTCTTACCAAAATTTCCAGCCTGCAGCTTTCTTTATGTAATTTGGACCCAATAGCACCCACAATCTAATGAGTCAATTCCTTGTAATAAATTTTACACACAAACACTTTGGTTCTGCTTCTCTGGAAAACACAGACTGATACAGATTTTGATATCAAGAGTGTTTCTAAAAGATCAGAATCTAAAGGATAAATTTACTGAAATGGTTCTGGGGATTCTAAAATTTATTATTTAATTGAATTAGTTTTAAAGGCACTAATGACTCTATTTCCAATAATAAAGAAGACATTGATAGCTCATGATCATTGTCATGATAAGAAAAGTATCACCATTTGACACTCAAAGAATTATCTATTAAAGCCAAAGTTTTGGGTGACTGATATTTGATACCTTAGACCATTTTTGTCAAGCTAATGAGTATGAGATTGGCTGGTTGTCTTAAATATGCTAACTTAATTGTTGAAATAAAAAGTTAACCTAAAATTCCCAGGTTAAATGATACAAAATGACATGAAAGTTTCTGTTTGTTCCTTAAAAGAAGCCCTTCTCTCTGGTAGCCATGATATTGAGATATATGAAAACCACAGTCTCATGATACAAGTAGCAGAATGACAACACCGATTGAATTCCCAAATTTGCAGGAAATCTGCTATTAGAGCAAATCTGCTATTAAAGTGAAAGCATTTATTGGGAAGGAATGGGATCCTGATCATTGAAATGGAGACATAAGACCAATAAGGAAGTTGGGGAAATTGAACCTCTATATTCCCCTAAGTCTTATTTTGCCAATTGAAGCAGTTCTTTAATATTCTTCTGAGGAGATTAACCTTGCTTTTTCTGATGAAATGAAAATCTAATGGAATTTCATGAGGTAGTTGACTTGAAAGGCATTGCTAGTTGACTTCAGCCACAACCCCATTACCTGTCTTTATTTATGAACATTTAACTTGACTAAAGTTCAGGCAGAACTCAAAAAGTGAGGTGCAAAGTGTGACACATGAGGATTTGTGCTATATTCCAAAAGAACTGCATGATTTTTACACTTTATACAGAAAGAAATCAGGAAAATTTCATTTTCATCTACAATTATCTCCCGCCCTTAATATCAATTCCCACATAAAAGTAATCTGAGTATTATGTGTGGGAATTGTTATTAAGAGTGAGGGATATGGTGGAAGGTACATAAAGTAGATTAAGTCTGAACTGATTGGGTCCCAGTAAGTAGAAATTCAAATTTATAGATCAAGGAGCTAGAAGGTCTTCAATAGCTTTGTTTTGTTTGTGGGTTGAATCATGGACCATAATGTGGCATACATTAAATGAAGTTGAGATTCCAGAAATGCCTTGCTATTGTGTAGAAAAAGATATACAAAGTCAAATAGAGATTATAATTTTAGTTGATTTATCAGTCAAGAAGAGCTCACCCACCCAAATACTTAACAAACTACACATCTTTCACTGTGACTTTTATAAATAAATTTGTGAGGATAGCCTCAGCATCTTTGCAGAGCTTTGTGGTTGTGATTCTCTGTAGGTCAGATATTGTAGTAGGACCTGCTGTCAATGAACTGGTATCCTTAAAGCAATGGCAGTTTTATTTAGCTGGTGGTTCTGTGTGTGTGTTAAGTTTTCTCTTTGACACTTTGTTCTTCTTATTTTATTACCTTGCTTCTTTCTATATTCTCTTGAAGGCAAAGGATTAGGGCCAGAGTAATTGAAAGATGTGAGAAAGGAAGAAGGATAATAGTAATATTGATAAAAGTTCAAAGATGGGCTATATAAGACTTAGTAAAATGAATATTTAACTCATGTAGGCAGTGTAGAGTAATAGGAAAAATTGGAGTACCTAAAAAGGACTTGGAAACCAAAAGAGGAAAATATATATAGTGATTTAGAAGGCCAGAATGATGAGGAGAGAGAGAAAGACTAAGAAAATGCTGAAAGGAAACAGTTAATAATAATATAAAAAGGAGAAAACAGAATAGATAGAAGAGAAATTGACACCCTTAAGTTGTGGGAAAATAAAAAAAGTTGGTATGTAAGAACGACAACAGAAAGCAGAAGGCAGAAAGATGAAGGAAGGAAAAGAGATAGCATTGGGAGACAAAATCAGTATAGACAGAGAATGGGAAATCATGGAAGATGAAGCACATCAAAGAAAACACAAGCTAGCAGCAC